>CM028339.1:2392500-2670000 GCA_016647705.1 Eucommia ulmoides | reverse complement strand
CTGGGAGTAAAGCACCTTCTTCAAATGCTTTCTGTGAATACCACTCGGGAACCAGAGGACATGCGACTGAGCAATGCTTTCAGCTAAAAGACAAAATCCGGGAGTTTATACGGACCGGAGCCATCACGTTTTCTAAAAAACCTGAGGCCGGTACGCCAAATTGTCAACAAAATCCGTTGCCTGAACACGCCTCCTCAGGAAGTGGCGTCAATCTAATTTTCACAGAGGAGGTCGATGAAGAAGTTGATGTGATCGATATCGGTGGTGTTTATTTACACCCGGAGGTTCTCTACGGAGGGTTCGAATTACATCTAGAAAGGGTAGCCCAAAAATTGGAGAAATCTCTAGTTTTGTCTTTCCCAATCCAAAAGATGGTGGAAAATCTCAATAAGGTTCCATGGAATTATGAGATCGTCGCTAAAACAGGAGAAGGAGAAGAATTGCCAATCTCAGTAAGAGAAACCGGTGGAATCACTCGGTCTAGAAGGGTGTATACGCCACAGGATTTGATCAGGATTCCTGTGAGGGAACCAAGAGGGGCCCTGAAAAAGCCAGTGTCAGAACCGGAGGCTCACGACTTCCTAAAAGCAATGAAGAATTCAGAATACAAGATAGTTGAGCAACTCAGCAAAGCACCGGCGCAAATCTCGATGCTCTCACTACTTCTATCCTCAGAAGTACATAGACAGGCACTGCTGAAGGTCCTAAATGAAGCCCACTTGCCTAGCACAATCTCTCCGGAGAAATTTGTCACTCTGGTCGAGCAGGTCCTAGGATCTAACACCATCACCTTCACAGATGACGAGATGGACGATAATGGAACAGGTCACAACAAACCTTTGAATATCACGGTCGAAAGCCATGGAATGTTCATAGCTCGGGTGCTGATTGACAATGGATCGGCACTAAATATCTGTCCTTTGTCGACCCTGGAAGAAATGGGGATAGATCTATCACAGGTTCGATCGTCTAAGACGGTTATCCGAGCATTCGATGGGGCTAGGAGAGATAGCGTTGGAAAGATTGACCTGCCAATTGAAATTGGTCCAATACAGTTCAATGCGAAGTTCCAAGTGCTCGACATACCTGCTTCGTACAACCTGTTGTTGGGGAGGCCATGGATCCATAACGCTGGGGCAGTGCCTTCATCTCTACATCAGAAGATCAAGTTTATCATTAATGACACACTGTACGTGATCAGGGCTGATTCAGATATCATACCTTTCCATCAAGCGATAAGTCGGCATGTCCCGTTAACAGATGACGGAAAAGAGAAGGAGAAGATTGAAGCCTCCTATCACGTGTTCGACGTTGCGAATGCTACCTTTGTGAAGGAAGGAGGACACGAGATGACACCATCACTGTCTAACACTGTGGCCTTCGTTGCTAAAGAAATGAAGTCTCGAGGTTGCATTCCCGGGAAAGGTTTGGGTAAGAATCTAGACGGAATTACAGAACCGATAGAAGTCAAGGAGAAGAAGAGGAGATTCGGATTGGGATACGAGCTGACAAAAGCAGACAGGGCGAAGTTCTTCCGGAAGAAGAGGGATGGATCCCCAGACAACCAGCCAATGAAAATTCCGCATATCCGGGTCACTTTCCCCTATCCAGCAGAACCCCTCAACAAAGGGAAGGAGACCGCAGGATTCAAGTTGCACCTTGAGAGAGTAATGATCAAGGAAGCTGTGAATGTAATCATGAGAGACGAGGCAGGGCCAAGTCATGGGTCTGGTATTCGAACCAAGGGAAAAGAAAAGCTGCAGAATTGGGATTCTTGTTCTCTCCCAATTCGCCAGGCGTTTCGGTAAACTTAGGGAGATTTTCTGTTGGTAATCCCTCCATCTACCTTGCCTTCTAGATGGAAAGGGATTTTGCTTTGTAATGGTTTTTTATATTTAATGAATGCAATTCTATTTTATCCGACATATGGTTTAAATGTTTAAATTTTATGCTTTCAGGATGTCTAAAACACCAGTGTATGATGCATGCGATATAACTGAGCCAGAGTGCGATAAGTATGATTTCAATGCAGAACCAGACCATAACCCGATAGGAGTGAAAACAAAAGATGACTCTTGCCAGCCAGACGATGGTGAGATCCGAAAAGCTTTCACGGAGTTCGAGAACAAGCCGATTCCAAGTAACGATGAGACCGAGTTGATAAACTTGGGGACCTCGGAAGAGTTGAAGGAAGTAAATATTGGATCAGCCCTCATGACTCTGGAAAAGAAAGAGTTGACAATGCTCTTAATTTCCTACCAAGATATCTTTGCCTGGTCCTACGATGACATGGTAGGACTGGACAAGAGTATCGTGGCCCATAAGCTGCCGCTAAAGCCGGGGAGTGTACCAGTCAAACAAAAGTTGAGGAAACTGAGGCCCGCTGTCAGCCTCGAGGTCAAGGAGAAGATCGTGAAGTAATTCAATGCCCGAATTATTGAAGTCTGTAACTACAGTGAATGGCTCTCAAATGTCGTTCCCGTGCCAAAGTCCTCAGGAAAAATCAGAGTCTGCGTGGACTATCGTGATCTCAACCGGGCGAGTCCAAAAGATGATTTTCCACTGCCAAACATTCACATCATCATCGACAATACTGCGGGGCGAAAGCTCTATTCTTTCGCCGATGGGTTCTCTGGCTATAATCAGATTCTGATGGATGAGAAAGATCGAGAAAAGACAGCCTTCACTACCCCATGGGGAGTCTTTTGCTATAGGGCGATGCCTTTCGGTCTCAAAAATACCGGGGCAACATACCAAAGAGCAATGACGACCCTCTTTCATGATATGATGCACAAGGAGATGGAGGTATATGTAGATGACATGATCGTTAAATCACAGGAGAACGAGGATCATCTCTGCCATTTGAAAAAGATGTTCGACAGACTTCGAAAGTACCAACTCAAGCTCAATCCAGCAAAATGCGCATTTGGGGTGGCTTCCGGAAAACTTCTTGGTTTCATGGTAAATCGCCATGGAATCGAGATTGATCCTACAAAGACGAAGGCCATTCGTGAGATGCCGCCACCGAGAAATGAGAAAGAAATCCGAGATTTTCTGGGGCGATTAAATTTCATTGCCCGATTCATCTTCCAACTCACTGCCACTTGTGAGCCAATCTTCAAGCTACTTCGAAAAGAAAGTGACGGGCGATGGAATGCAGATTGCCAGAATGCCTTGGAGAAAATTAAAGTCTATCTAACGAACCCTCCCGTTCTAGTGCCGCCTCGGGAGAAGGTTCCGTTATTACTATATTTGTCGGTTCTCGACTCCTCCATGGGAGCTATTCTTGGGCAACTCGATAAATCTGGAAAGAAGGAGCAAGCCATCTACTACCTCAGCAAGCGCTTCACGAAGTATGAGGAAAATTATACCTTGTTGGAGAGGACCTGTTGTGCATTAGCTTGGTCTGCTCAAAGATTGCGCCATTATATGCTCCCACTGACTACCTACTTGATAGCTAGGATGGATCCCTTAAAATACATCTTCGAGAAGCCGATTCTATCAGAAAAAATTGCAAAATGACAGATGCTGCTGACGGAGTTCGATATCATCTACAAGACCCAAAAGTCAGTAAAGGGTCAGGCGATAGCGGATCAGTTGGCTAGTTGTCCAGCTCAAACGGATAACCAGCCTCTTGAGACGCTATTCCCTGACGAGTCGATTCATGTGGTGAATGAAGAAAATGAGGAAACAGTTTGGAAAATGTATTTTGATGGAGCAGTGAACTCTCGAGGGGCTGGAATCGGAGCCGTTCTGGTTTCTCCGGGCAAACAGCATTATCCAGTGGCTTCCAAGTTGAAGTTCCAGAGCACAAATAATCGAGCTGAGTACGAAACCTGTATTCTGGGACTCCAGCTGGCTGTCGATATGAAAATCAAAGAATTGCTAGTATTCGAAGATTCTGAGTTGATAATCAATCAGGTGATGGATAAATATGCCACGAAAGATCCGACCTTGATAGCCTATAACAATCACCTCCTGGAGTTGTGCGAGCAATTTACAATGATAGAATTTGAGAGCATACCGAGGCTAAAAAATGACTTCGCCGATGCCTTAGCTACCTTGGCATCTATGATATCTATCACTCGAGAGGATGCTGATATCATTCCGGTGGTAATCCGAGTTCAACGCCAACCGGACCACTGCTGCCAACTTGAATCTGAGCCAGCCAAAGACCCGTGGTACCATGACATAAAGAACTTTCTGAAAAATCAGGAGTATCCGGAAGGGGCATCAAGTGTTGATCGAAAAACCCTCCGGAGGTTGGCAGGCCAATTCTTCCTAAGCGGGGAGACACTGTACAAACGCTCCCCTGACATGGGCTTGTTGAGATGTGTTGGAGTCGAAGAGGCCATCCAGTTGATGAAAGAGGTCCATAGTGGCATATGTGGACCTCACATGAGCGGCTTCATGCTTGCCAAGAAGATCCTGAGGACCGGTCATTTTTGGCTAACAATGGAAAGCGACTGCGTGCAATTTGTTTGAAGATGCCATAAGTGTCAGATTCATGGTAATCAAATCCATGTCCCACCTTCGCACCTTCATTGCTTGGCGGCCCCATGGCCCTTCTCAATGTGGGCTATGGACGTGATTGGGGAAGTTACCCCTAAGGCGCCGAGTGGTCATCGCTTTATCCTGGTGGCAATTGATTATTTTTCCAAGTGGGTAGAAGCTGTTTCCTTAACCCGAGTGACTCAAAAGATAGTAGCTCGATTCATCAAAGAAAATATTGTGTCAAGATACGGTTTGCCGCAAACATTGATAACCGACAATGCTAAAAACCTGAAGGGTTCAAAAATACAGAAAATATGTCAGCAGTTCAAGATCGAGCACAAAAACTCAGCGCCTTACCGTCCAAAAATGAATGGAGCAGTGGAAGCCGCCAACAAAAATATAAAGAAAATTCTCCGGAAGATGATTGACAGTTATAAAGAGTGGGATGATATGCTGCCATATGCTTTGATGGCTTACCGAACCTCGGTTCGGACCTCGACAGGGGCAACCCCCTATTCTTTGGTCTATGGCACAGAAGCAGTGATACCAGCCGAGGTGGAAATTCCATCTCTACGAGTGCTCATAGAGGCCGAACTTGATGAAACTGAATGGGTACAACAACGGTTGGACCAACTTTGTTTAATCGATGAAAAGCGGCTAACAGCGATATGCCACGGACAGTGTTACAGACAGAGGATTACTAGAGCTCATGATAAACGGGTATACCCTAGAGTCTTCAAGGTCGGTGAGTTAGTATTGAAGAAAATCTTTCCTTTCCAAGATGAAATTAAGGGTAAGTTCGCGCCAAATTGGGAAGGTCCTTTTGTTGTTCATAAGGCTTTGAGCGGTGGAGCGTTGATTCTCCAGGAAATGGATGGTGATGTATTTCCTGAGCCCCTAAACTCGGATTCTGTAAAGAAATACTTTGTCTAATAAATGTCCTTATTTTCTAAGTAAGTTTATTTCAATTTGTGATTATCTGTTGCTTCCAAAAAAAAAAAAAAAAAAAAAAGAAAAAAAAAAGAAAAAAATACGGCTCGAACATGGTGAAAACTCGAAAGGGTGCTATGAGAAAAATGTAGAGACCGTGTCGCAAAAAAAAAAAAAAAAAAAAAAAAAAAAAAAAAAAAAAAAGAAGAAGAAGAAGAAGAACAGTTAGATCACTCCTAGGGGCATTTTGGAATTCCCACTACGGCTGACTTCCATTGACCGTAAGACTTTTCTGTGTTCGGAACTTGATGGATTTGAGCAAGAGTTGGAATCTGTGAAAAGAAACATCGAATATGGCTCAAATTTGCATTGAAATCATACTTGTCAGACAATCCGGCTTGAAATCTCGCAGTCAATATATCTGGTGATAAAGATACCTGTTTGGGGTAAGGTTTTACACGTTTTTCCCATATTTGGTTAAATCAGTTTTGCAGGATTTGAAAAATACAAAGCAAGCAGGAGTATGTGATTCTCCTGAGCACTGAGGATGCCTAGTAGAAAAGAGAAAGTGGGAATCGGCGGGTGCAGAGAAATAAAGGCTGATAGGGATGTTGTCCAAAAAACCAGACCCCGCCAACAACCCGGAGAAAACCTCCAGAAAGTACATTTCTAAGATTGACGAAGGGACGAGACGGAAAAATCTCCCGATACTGTCCCGTGACCCGAGAAAGTCAAGCGCCATCAAATGAGGGATTGCGACGGAAAAGGGGGGACGGAATTGCGAGTCATAAAGAGTGACAAGTTTTTCAAACTAAATTTTCGTGTTACATGTGTTTTTTGTTCAATTACAGGGTTTTCAAAGGACATGGAAGTATGGATTTCTCTCTCACAAAGACTTCTTACCTTCCGGTTGGACAGAATTGCGGGTCGTAAAGAGTGACAAGTTTTTCAAACTAAATTTTCGTGTTACATGTGTTTTTTGTTCAATTACAGGGTTTTCAAAAGACATGGAAGCATGGATTTCTCTCTCACAAAGACTTCTTACCTTCCGGTTCAAATTAGAAACTTTTATTGCTGAAAGTTCGAAAGCTCTAAATGAGCGTCCAGGTATGCGTTTTGCCCTGAAAAGGGCGAAAAGTGAACTACGCTAAACTTGATCCTCGGCATAATACTAAGGTACGCAAGCAATCTATAAATGTTCGGTCATCTGAGAGTTCGGCTGGAGCACATTTATATCTTTGCTTTCTCATTCTGGGTCAGTCACAAGTTGGGGCATACTTTATACTCTTGAACTTTCTTTAGGCCCCTGGTCAAGAGGGCTGGGGCACGAATAATTTTTATTACTCTAAACAATCCTCTAAACGGACACGTGTTCGTCATGAGTATCGTTAGGAGTCATTTTTTTACTCTAAACAATCCTCTAAACGGACACGAGTTCGTCATGAGTATCGTCAGGAGTCATTTTTTTACTCTAAACAATCCTCTAAACAGACATGTGTTCGTCATGAGTATCGTCAGGAGTCATTTTTTTACTCTAAACAATCCTCTAAACGGACATGTGTTCATCATGAGTATCGTCAGGAGTCATTTTTTACTCTAAACAATCCTCTAAACAGACACGTGTTCGTCATGAGTATCGTCAGGAGTCATTTTTTATTACTCTAAACGATCCTCTAAACGGACATTTGTTTATCATGAACATCGTCATGAGTTATTCTTTTATTTTTCTAAATGAACACTTGTTCGTCATGAGTCTTCTTTTATTACTCTAAACGTACGCTTGTTCGTCATGAGTCATTTTATTTTATTTGTTCTATTATTAGAAAATAAACTAAAAAAAATAAATAAAATAAAAAATGGAACGATCAAAATGACGTGGTCTTTTATCTTTGTCAAACAAGTGGAACTTGCATGACAAAGAGGGGCAGCTGTAGACACAGCAGCCGCCTCGCAAAAAATTATACTTTATTTTATAGTTACCTTTATTTTATTTTTTTTATTTATTTTGTTTTGATTGTACCGTATTTATGCGGTTTAATACTGCTAAATTAAGTTTTATTAATCTCTTAAGTAAATTAAATATTAGTAAATAAAAACGCATTAATTCAGAACAAAATGGACAAGAAACAGACGAAAACGAGAGAGGTCTGGACCAAACGGGGGTGGGGGGGTGCACGAAGGTCGCACTTGCGACCAAAAACTGGTCGCACGTGCGACCAGCTGGCCGCACATGCGGCCAGCAAAGAAAAGGGGGCAGAAAGCCCCCCCTTTTGGGTGCACCAAGTTTTGGTGCACCCAAAAGGGGGTGGGTGCACCCAAAAGGGGGTGGGTGCACCCACCCCCTTTTCCTTACTTTTTCGCACGCCTGGAGTTTCAGAAAAATTCCTATAAATAGAAGAGGGCTCAGACAACTCAGGGGAGGATTTTGATGGGAAGAAATTTTTTGAGAGGAATTTTTGTAAGGGAGAGGGGAAATCTGGAGAAAATTTTTGAAAAAAATAATATTATTTTCATTTTATTGTAATTTTGAAGAAGAAAAATCTCCAAGAAGGTGGTAAATTTTCATCTGTTGTAAATCTTACTCTTATTTTTTTAAGTTGTTATTATACTAATTTTTTTTTTTTGTAAATTAGATTTTTTTTTTTCTTCTTCCTTTATTATTTATTTATTTATTACTTTTTATCTTATTTTTTTTTTTTATTATTTTTTTTTTATATTTTTTTTTTTGAGTAAATAATACGAGGTGGAAAATTGCCAACCTTCAATTTGAATGGCTAAAATTTAGAAGGGAATTACTCCCCTCGATGCGTGTGTGCGGGTGTTTTATTTAATTTGTATTAAATATAATATGCTAACAATACGAGGTGAAAAATTCCCAACCTTCAATTTGAATGGCTAAAATTTAGAAGGGAATTACTCTCCTCGATGCGTGTGTGCGGGTGTTTTATTTAATTTGTATTAAATATAATGTGCTAACAATACGAGGTAAAAAATTCCCAACCTTCAATTTGAATGGCTAAAATTTAGAAGGGAATTACTCTCCTCGATGCGTGTGTGCGGGTGTTTTATTTAATTTGTATTAAATATAATGTGCTAACAATACGAGGTGGAAAATTCCCAACCTTCAATTTGAATGGCTAAAATTTAGAAGGGAATTACTCTCCTCGATGCGTGGGTGCGGGTGTTTTATTTAATTTGTATTAAATATAATGTGCTAACAATACGAGGTGGAAAATTCCCAACCTTCAATTTGAATGGCTAAATTTAGAAGGGAATTACTCTCCTCGAAGCGTGTGTACGGGTGTTTTATTTAATTTGTATTAAATATAATATACTAACAATATGAGGTGGAAAATTCTCAACCTTCAATTTGAACGGCATAAATTTAGAAGGGAATTACTCTCCTCGATGCGTGTGTGCGGGTGTTTTATTTAATTTGTATTAAATATAATGTGTTAACAATACGAGGTGGAAAATTCCCAACCTTCAATTTGAATGGCTAAATTTAAAAGGGAATTACTCTCCTCGATGCGTGTGTGCGGGTGTTTTATTTAATTTGTATTAAATATAATGTGCTAACAATACGAGGTGGAAAATTCCCAACCTTCAATCAAAACGGTCTAGGTTTAGAAGGGAGATCACTTCCCTCAATGTGTGTGTATGTGTATATGTGTATATAAGGAGGATTTAAAAATAAAATAAAAACATTCGAATTTAAATTCTAATTGGACATAATCGGATAAGGTACCGTCTTTGGACGGGCGTCTTGGGGTGCTTGACACCTTCCCTGAGCGTAACTGACCCCCGAACTCTTTAAACGAATCTCTGGTTAGACCATATTATTTTTGGAGTCAAATTTTACTTAAGCCATTTTTTTAAAATTATTTTCAAAAAAGAAAAATATGGTAACCTAGCACATCATTTAAACCCAATGCTAGGTGGCGACTCCTTTTTTCTAAAACAGGCTTAAGTATATTTTAATGAGAAAATCGACGTTTTTAAAAACCCTTCTCGTTTTACCAGCGCCAAGCATATATAAACATATATCTATCTATATATATTTTTTTGGTTTTCTCTGGAAAATCGGGGCGCGTTCATCTCCTATAAATATCTGTATTGTAAATTTATTTAATTGTACTGTTTTCCTGAATATCAATATATCACTTCATATTTCTCTCAATATTCCGTCTTCTACTTATCTTAACATGGTATCAAGAACAAATTTTTCTTGATCCTCTTCCTCCTAAAATTTGTTTTTTTCACAACCCTAGTCAATTAAAGTCTTTCGTTGCGCCACCTCTTCCCGCCACCACTATTTTTGAGCTCTACCAAAACAATCGGTGCTCAAAACTCATAAACCATCATATCATCCGAACCGTCTTGACGAGACGATTCCAACGCCACCGCAATCACCGCCAAAGGACATCTCATGCGCTCCGACACGCCTAGCTTCAAAAACATGCAGTACAATCATGCCTTGCCATCTCGGATTTTGGGCTCTACGGCAACAACCAGTGCTCAAAATTCATCAACGGCCATACCATCAAATCCTTCTCGACGAGACAAGTCCAACGCAATCAACCACGTGCAGTTTCAACTGCCTACGCTCTCTCACACGCGGAAAAAATGCACAGTAATTTTGCGCATCAAATCCACGAGCTCCTACTGTCCACTGCCACATCATTTGCCAGCCGTTCGCAACGCCAGCATTGACTTCAGCCACATCAGTGTTGACCTTTCCACGTCAGCGCCACATCACTGCCACGTCAGCATTGACTGTTGCCATGTCGTTGATATTTTGCCACGTCAATATTAACTTAGCTTTACGTCATCGCCATGTCAGCTTTGGCTCTGCCACGGTGACGTTGACCACCACATCATCAGTTCACAAAAAAATCTTTTAGCCGATTCAGGTATTTTTAGACCGATTTTCTACGAACTTGGACCGATTCCTGGCGTTTTCGGTTTTTTTTTTTTTTTTTATTCGGTTTTTTTGCCTCTATTTTGTGATTTAAGACTCACAAGATACACTTTCCTTTATATTCGTGGAGTTTTTACGCCGGTTCACTTGTTTTTGGATCGGTTCTTGAAGATTTAATATCGGTTCCTAGATAATTTAGGCATTCCGAATTAATTTATGGTCTCCGTTTAATCAAATTCGGATCATACAATATCGTTCCCTTTATATTATTGATTCAGTTCATCACGAAGATTTGATCGATTCAATGGTTTCTCAATCAGTTTTTCATGATTATAGACCGGTTTCTAGACAATTTTAGCGTTCTGAATCCATCTGTGTCAGAAGTTACTCCAGATTGATATCATACAGTATACTTTGTTGTATGTTGTTGATATGGTTCAACAATGATATCTGCAAGTTGTACTTCTTCAATCATTCTCAATGCCAAATAGAGTTCGGATCTTACCTCCACTACTGTTACCATTTCTATTATAGATACGACTTCACTCTTCCACCAATTTTTTTTCAAGAATGGTACAAACTTTTTCCCTGCTCTCACTTACTACAGGTAACTCTTATTGATTCTTTGATTCTGTCTGTTGTAATCCTATGACATGCGATCCCAACATCTTCTCATCCTAACTATCCGCATGAATACCCCTAGTATTTATATTGCTGATGGTTCTCAAATACGTATTACTCATACCGGTCAGATTTTTCTTTCACATTTTTATATTCTTGATACGTATTTGATTCTGAAACTCACCTTAAATCTCTTATCGGTTGGGAAACTTTGTGAATTGAGATTTAAAATCATATTTTCTAATAGTGGTTGTTGTGTGCAAGATCCTCAGATAGGAGAAATCCTTGGGACTGGTCATAAAGTTAGACGTCTATTCAAATTCAATGGTTTGTATCTTCCATCTCAAACCCCACCACCACCACAATCCCATGTCCCCTTCACCAACCTGTGCAACCTTACCATCACTACCACCATTCTCCTCCTCCTCTTCATTATCCTTATCTCCACCGTCGTCATTGCCGCTATCAACATCCTATATTTGACATTCTCGGTTAGGTCACACTTCATCTAACATACTCAAATCGTTTATCTCTAGCGCTCAATTAGGTTCATTCAACACAAGTCCTTCAAATGTAACCATTGCTACTTTCAAAACAACCAGTCTTACCTTTCAGTGGGAGTCAATCTATCTTTCTTACACCTTTTGATCTAATTCATTCTGATGTTTGGGGACCTTCTCTTCATGCGTCAATGGGTGGTTATCTTTATTTTGTTATCTTTGTGGACGACTACTCTCGCTATACATGATTGTTTCTTATGAAAAATCGATCCAAACTATTCCAAATATACTATGAGTTTTCTTCTATGGTTCAAACCCATTTTTTTAGAAATATCGAAGTTTTTCGCTCAAATAATATAACGGAAAATAAGGATCATGTTTTTCTCAAACTGCTTCGCAAAAATAACACTCTCCCCCACCATTCGTGTCTTAACACATCGCAACAAAATAGACGAGCTGAACGCAAACATAGACAAATTCTTGACACAGTTCATGCCTACTCATTTCTTCATCCTGTCCTAAGCGTTTTTGGGGTGATGCTATCTTCACCGCAGTATACATAATAAATTTTGTCCCTTCCGCTACAATCCAGCATCAATCTCCATTTGAGCGTCTTTTCAGTAAACCTCTCATTTACTCTGAACTCAGAGTCTTTGGTTGCTTGTTTTGTTTTTCTCAAACAACATGAACACAACAAACTATATTGTTTTCTTGGATATGGCATTGAACATAAAATGTATCGATGCTGGGATCCTATTTTCAAAAGTCTTCGTATCTCTCGTCATGTCATTTTTTGGGAATATCAAATATTTTCTTCCTTACGGTCATTTGACATGTCAACTATCACTAACTCTAGATTATTTACTTATCCATCTATTGAGTTATTTTTTAAGGATACATTTTCAGGTGCTATTGAGCCCACTCCAGAACCATCAGTTGAGCCTAGTTTTTCACCTTACGCTGAGTCCACTCCAGAACCACTGGCTAAACCCACTCCAGAATATTTGGCTTAACCCATTCTAGAACCACCAGCTGATCTCAACCCTCCAACTCCATTGACCATGCCTGAGACTTCTACTCTGGCCGATGATTTTATGCTTACTGCCTCTAAGACCCACACTCCAGATCAGTCACACCGCTCTATTAAGGTAACTCATCCTCCCCCTTATTGTTATCCCCTTTATCTCACTCTCGTCGCTCTATTAGGGTAACCCATCATCCCCCTTCTCTCATTGATTATCATTGTTTTTCTACCATACTTAATCTGCATGAGCCTTACTCCTATAAAGAGGCTAGTACTAATCCTTTTTGGCAGAAAGCATGGACGAAGAACTTCAGGCCCTAGCCAAAAACTCATAGCTGGGATTTTGTTGACCTCCTCCCTGGAAAAACTTCTATTGAATACGAGTGTTTAAGATCAAAACACTTTCAAATGATTTTGTTGAACACTATAAAGCTCAACTTGTTGCTAAGAGATTTGCTTAGAAATATGGCAGCGACTATGAAGATACATTTGCTCCAATGGCGAGGCTCACATTTATCCGAACTCTTCTTGCTGTCGCCACAAGTCGAAAATGGACTATTTTTCAGATGGATGTCAAAAATGTATTTCTCAACGGCGATCTTCTTGAGGAAGTTTACATGCATACCCCTCATAGCCTAACTGCTTCTCAACATAAAGTTTGTCACCTTTGTTGTGTTTTATATGGTTTAAAACAAACTCCACATGTTTGGTTCGCAAAATTCAACACTATCATTCATCAGTTTGGGTTCACATATATCCAGTGCTCATGATTCGGCCCTATTTGTTCGCCACACTGACAATTGATTTTTTTTTTTATTATTATACGTGAATGACATGATTATTACTGGGGATGATTTACGCAGTATCTCTAAACTCAAAAGGTTTCTTAGTAGACAATTCGAGATGAAAGATCTTGGGGTGCTCTCCTATTTTCTTGGCCTCGAAGTCTCATCCGGTTCAGATGAATATTTTCTCTCTCAGGCCAAATATATATAACCTTATGCTTGCAGTTACTTTAAATAAGACGATTCATTTCTTCAATTTTTGCATTATGTCCACGGGATATAACATTCGCAATGCATATTCCATCTCTTTTATATTGTGAAAATATGTCTTATGAAAATATACCCTTTCATGTTTTATTCTAAGAACCAATTTAGTATGAAAAACCAGATTACACTGAAAATCATTCAATTTTGTCAAAACCAAAAAAATCAATGATTTGAACCGACTAAATATTTTGTGATTCTATGAGTCTACCCATCAACGTATGTATATTTTCTAATTTTTTTTACTCTCAATTGATTTGGGATATAAAATTTGCAAGGATTATTTTGTTTTGTATTTTAAAAATATATTGCAAATATGTTTGAAAATGTCTTAAAAATAATATTTATTTTCGACTTAAAAAATATTTTAGAATTAAAAAAATATAATTCGATTTTTTAATATTAAAAGTATATTTTGCATAAATTAATATTAGAAGAAAATCTTGTCATACAAATAAGACTAAATAAACATGATTTTCCTTCTAATTAATTAGCATCTGTGGCCCCTTCTTATTCACTTTCACTCGCAATAGAATCATACGCGCCGCCCCATTTGGAAGGACAAAAGGTGATCACATACTCGTCCGATGGGCAGTTCACCTGCGGCGCCGACGAGTCAAACGCGTAGCTGTAATAATTCGGACACGCGTACTTAAACAGCTTGGAATAGTAGCTGGGCTTACATTTATCCGGCCAGGCGTACGCGTTCCGGCAACAGAACGAATCGGTGTTGAAAGCCAAGCACGCGCTCTTGCAAGCCACCACTTCTCCTTTGTCATTACAGACGGCGAGCTCTGGCGGACACTCACTCTTCAGATCCTTCGAGCAACCGCCGATGTAACATTTCAGCGAACCCGGCTTCGCCGAGACGGAGACCGGGAGGTTGTAGCCCTCGACTAGGCTGACGTCGTAGACGCTCGGTTCTCTCTTGTCCACCAGAAGCGAGATCTGAACCAGCGTAACCGGAGGAAGCCCGCTGCTGCCGTTGCACTCCAGCCGTCCATAGCAGTCGCCGGTTTCGCAACCCTGCTTCCAGTTATTGAAGCCGAAGTTGCAGCCGGTTCTGCCCCAGATCCGGCCTTCCCAGTCTCCGGGTACTTGGATCCGTTGGATATGACCCGCCGGAAGGTAGAATCCGCCGTTGGCTATAACCTGATGGCCTTTGTTGGGGGCCGCCGCCGGCCAGATAGGGAAGGGGCATTTGTTGACTATAAAAAACGTGCATGCTCTCGCGACTGATTTTTCTGCGCAAAAAATATTAAATAAAAACAAAATAGGATCTTTAACATTTTGAACCCTTAAAGTTTGACTATTATCTCACATAGGTCCTCATTGTTTAAATTTGAACCCATAATACCCTAAAGTTTTCTTAATGATTAGACTTCAACAAAGAGGATCAATGATATATATTTTTTAAATTTGTAGGGATCAATGTGCATAAGACAACATATAGGTTTATAATAATAATAAAAAAAATCAATTTCATATACTTTCAATCTGAACACTTTAAATTATAAAGTATTCAAATCGTGTCAAGTGAGTCTAAATTATTAATATCATCATTATTTTTGACAAAAATAACCCACATGTTAAGTATAAAAATCATTCACGTGGGTGATTGTTGGATAGGTCCAATCTATGTGGCGATGAATCTAACCCAAAATTCAATTGGGCTTAAACTGAGAAAGAAAGAAAAAAATAGTTGGGCATATGTTAGGGTAGTCTTGGGTCTCTCTCGACCTCAAAAGTTTTATAGGTCTCAGATGAATTTCTTATTTCATAAACTTTCAATCTGAACACTTTAAATTATGAAGTATTCAAATCATGTTAAGTGAGTCTAAATTATTAATATCATCATTATTTTTGACAAAAATTACACACATGTTAAGTATAAAAATCATCCACACAGGTGATTGTTGGATAGATCCAGTCCATGTGGGGATGAATTTAACCCAAAACTCAATTGGGCTTAAATTGAAAAAGAAAAAAAAATAGTTGGGCCTATGTAGGGGTGATCTTGGGTCTCTCTCGACCCCAAAAATTTTATAAGTCTAAGATAATTTCTTATTTCATATATTTTCAATCTAAACACTTTAAATTATGAAGTATTCAAATCGTGTCAAGTGAGTCTAAATTATTAATACAATTATTGTTTTTGACGAAAATAGCCACATGTTAAGCATAAAAATCATCCATGTGGGTGATTGTTAGATAGGTCCAGTTCATGTGAGGATGAATCTAACTCAAAACTCAATTGGGTTTAAATTGATAAAGAAAAAAAAATAGTTGGGCTTATGTAGGGGTGGTCTTGGGTCACTCTCGACCCCAAAAATTTTATAAGTCTCAGATAAATTTCTTATTTCATATGCTTTCAATCTGAACACTTTAAATTGTGAAGTATTCAAATCGTGTTAAGTGAATCCAAATTATTAATACCATCATTGTTTTTGACGAAAATCACCCATATGTTAAGCATAAAAATCATCCACGTAGGTGATTGTTGGATAGGTCTAGTCAATGTGGGGATGAATCTAACCCAAAACTCAATTAGGCTTATATTGAGAAAGAAAAAAAAAGAATAGTTGGACTTGTGTAGGGGTGGTCTAGGGTCTCTCTTGACCCCAAAAAATTTATAAGTCTCAGATGAATTTCTTATTTCATATACTTTCAATCTGAACACTTTAAATTATGAAGTATTCAAATCGTGTTAAGTGAATCTAAATTATTAATACCATCATTGTTTTTAACGAAAATCACCCACATATTAAGCATAAAAATCATCCACATGGGTGATTGTTGGATAGGTCCAGTCCATGTGGGGATGAATCTAACCCAAAACTCAATTGAGCTTAAATTGAGAAAGAATAAAAAAAAATAGTTGGGCCTGTGTAGGGGTGGTTTTGAATCTCTCTCAACCCCAAAAGTTAACTCATAAGGTAAATATTTTTCTCACACTTATAACCTGACCACCAACCCCTTCCACATCAGATGTGGGATAAATCCAACAATCTCTCCCTCACACATCGAGCTTTTGGTCGGCTAACCCTCGATCAATCTCTTCCTTTGTGGCTATTAGACCAAAGTTGTTGTAAACTGAGTTCTAATACCAGTGTGGTCTTGGGTATCTCTCGACCCCAAAAATTAGCTCATGATATGAGTCTTTTCCTCACACTTATAATCTGACCATCAGCCTCTTCCACATCGGATACATAATAACTCAACAACGATTTTCATTAGAAAAAACGACGTAGTTAACGATTCGGACTCAATTGACACAATTTGAATACTTCAAGGTTTAAAGTATTCAAATTTAAAATATAGCCGCACGAGTGAGATTTCTCTAAAACTTTACAAGTGCAAAGTTATAAAAAAAAATGAACTAAAAAAATTGTCAATAAATAAACTAAAGATAAAGGGAAGATAGTAGCTTACCAGACAATAAAATGTACCATATGAAGAAAGCATAGAGAGCAGAAAATGGGTTATTAGGCAGCTTCATTTTGATTGCAATTGGGAGGAAGAAAATAGGGCTTCTAATGTATTTATAACTTCAAATATAATGTGATTAAGCAATCTTATCTTATCCTTCGATTGCACTTCAAGTTTTAAGAGTCTTTGGGTAAAAGAAAATATAAGCTAATATGAATTAGCCATCTGTTGAATGTTTCTTTATCTTCCTTTTTAGGATATTTGGCCACCAATAAACGTTAGGTGACATTCAACATTTTTAGAAATATTTATTTATTTTAAATTATAATTTAAGTTGAATTTAACATAATGTGTTCAAATTTAGTATTCTAAAGCACGAGGTCGAACTCACTTGTTCCAAGTCCATAGTTGAATATATAGTTAGGACATCTTTAATAAAATTTGTACGTAACTTATCTTACTTTATACATAACTATTTTGATTCTATTTATTATATTCCTATTAGTGATCGAGTTTTCATTATTATCAAGATCATTTAAATATCAAAATACAAAAATATTGATATAACTAGTTGTTGGTGTTAAAAACTGATTAACACCGACAGTTGGTCCGGTCAAAACTAACGTGGAGATTTTTGTTGAGTTGGTATCTTCTTGGTGCACGGTGTTTGTTGTCTTGTGAACGGTCTTTAGTCAATATATCCGGAGTCCGAGCAAGTACCTTACAAAGACCTGTTTAGGTTTGCCCGGTAAAATCCCTTCGGCGTGTTAGAGTAAGAGTTTGAGAGAAAATAGAATGCAAATGTTAAGAAAGAACTTCTCGCATACCTAATGCACTTATTGTCCCATTATTTATAGGAGAGAGGTTTTAGATTAGTCCAGTGAAATTAGGGGTCTAAGCTCAGTTAATTAGCGTAACTCGCCGCTTGTCATGGTTTAAACCACTGGGTCTTACATTTCGGTCCACCAAAAATCCATGGGTTACCTCAAATGAACATAGGAGTCCACTTCACAGTGGGGTAGGAGCCTACTTGGTGGTCTAGAGGGTCTATCCAGTGATCGCTGGTCAATGATCAACCCGGAACCTGCGGTAGAGGACCCCTCAGCTCTGGTTGTTGTGTGGTGGTCGGCACGGAAGAGGTCTCGGTGACTAGGTCCTGTCAATGTGTTTGCTATCTATGGCTTACCAATTACAATCCGTGGATTTGCTATCTCCCATTTTAAACATGAGTCGTTTAAATTAAAAAATAAAAAACCCAACATGTGTTGTTTTCGTTTTTTTTAAACAAACATTAGAGAAAGCGGATTAAGCCCCAGGGGCATTTGGGCCCTTCTGTGCTGTTGTAAGGCCAAGTAAAGGTTCTGTGGGAGAGGACCCAATTAAAGTTGTACAGGGTCTTTTTTGAGGTCTTGTAAGGTATGGGGTAACGATGGTTCCGCGGTAGCAAGGAACACTTTCTATAAATAGATTGTCAATATATCCTGTAATTGTATCTTTCTTATAAATCAAAATAAATATCTCATGTTTTTTCAAATATTTTGTCTCTCAGTTATTCTAACATGGTATTATGAGTCAGTTCTTTCTGATCCTTTTCTTACTAAATCTTTTCAAGCCTTCCGTAATGCCGCTATCGAAATCATATACCAACCAAAATCTCCTCCAAGCACACCCCTAATTAATTTCGTCAAAGTCGTCTACCAACCAAAATCTCTCAAGCCTCGGCATAAGTCTCTCTCTCTCTCACACACACACACACTGCGGCCACTACTAGATTGGTCGATGGTGATAGTGGTGGTCGGATCAGATCTGGCCATATCCGATCATAACAACCACGAATTTTCTCTGCCATCGCGTCGCCACCGCCACCTTAAATAACATCCATCTCTCTCTCTCTCTCTCTCTCTCTCTCTCTCTCGTGTGCACGCACGTGCGTGCGTGGCTACTAAGATGCTAAACAAACCACTGTGGCCACCAACAATCGCTCCACCATCCGATGAACAAACTATCATTCCACCTTCAAGCTAAACCAATCTCCAATCACCATCTCTCTCAACAAAACACGACCACCACCGCCATATTCGATGGTGGTTGAACCAAATCTGATCCGCTCTCTCTCAAGTATGGTTTTCAAATATGGTTCCTATTTTTTTTCATGATTTTTACTATTTAAATTTTCAAATCTATTTTGGACTATGTCGAAATAAATTTTTATATTTTTTCATGTTTTTAATTGTTAATTTTTATATTTGTTGTTAATTTTTTAAAAGGGCAAATCAGATATAAAAAATCTGGGTTTTTGAATTTGGGACTGGAAGGTTAAAAAAAACTAAATTCCAAAATTATTTAGTTTATTTTAAAGTAGTTGAGATTAATTAGTAATATGATATTTAATTTCGATCCTTTCAATAATTTTTCCTTGATTATAAAAAATCTCCCTTACCATATTAGAATTGGTAGGCAAATAATTTTATTTAATGTATGAAATTTGTGTCCATCCAGATTACACTCAATCATTCAATTCTCAGGTATCCGATGGTTCATATTGAATCGATGAATTTTTTTTTATTTATACTTACGAGTTTCTTTACATCTACACCGGGTGTGAGACTAATCTCGTTTAAAGTGTGTAGTTGTTCTTCTTAACAAGTGTTTTTTCGCAAATTCGAATATCTGATTTTGCAGAGTTTCTTAATTGATTAATTTTGCTTGATACCTTTTTCGACGGTCAAGATTAAAGAATCATTAATTCGGAGCCAAGAAATATGTTCACACCTTGGTTTTTCCCCATGCCACAGGAATTTTTAACGGTTTTTTTTGGCCTTTTTGGCTGGTGGCCGAATTCACAAAATCTGATAGGCTTTTGTCGCCCTCGAAACTCCACACCTCTCTCTCTCTCTACTTTCTCTCTCTATAATTTAGTATTGTATGTGATTTCGTGTATTTGGAATTTTTTTAATGGTTTTGAGACTTTCTACCCCTAAAATTTAATCAAAATCTCACTTTGGTCTTTATAATTTTAATTTGAACATAACTCAGCGTCTTAACCATTCCACTACAATCTACGTCATTATCCTCGTTACTATTTTAGACAGAAAATAGTCATCTGCCATGCACCTAACTATTTCTAAGAGAATTTATGGATAATTTTAATCTCTTCCTTTCCTTTTACTCTCCATATATACAGGGGCGGAGCCAATTAAGGCCCGGGAGGCTCAATCCCCCCTCCTCAATATTCTATTTTTTTCAATTATACCCATAGACATTTTTTTTTGTTATATTTAACCCCGTTTGTTCCCGACTCATTTGAATATGTTTTTATTTATCACAATTTAATAATTTTTAATGTAATTAGTAAAATATCATAATAAAATATATTTAATACCTCTTAATACTTAACCCACTAATTGTAAATAGGCAAAATAGAAATCAATCGATCATAAGTGTAATTGAATATTAATTAGTATTTATTATTTATATTTTGAAAATATCTTAATGTAGCTATATATAATTGTGGTCTTTTTATGAACTAAATTTCTGGATTCGCCGTTGTATATGTATGTGTATATATGTGCGTGATGTTTGTCGAAAAATTATAAGGGAGAAAGGAAAATGCCAATAAAAATTTTCTTAAAAATAATTGAGTGCGTGACAATTAATTGTTGGGATAATTGGTGATTAATCCCAAATAGCGGAGATAATCTGTTGTTAGTCTAATTTAAAACATAAGTTTTGATTTAGACCTTTAAATTAAAATTTTCTTGTGTATTAGTAAATATTAGTTACATATAACTAAAATTAGTTAGAACTTAATAATTACAAATTATATGTAATTATATTATATATATGTGTGTAATATTAGTTACATGTATCTGTGTAATATTAATTACACTTTACAAATTATATGTATTTATATAATATTTGTTACATCTAACAAATATTCTATACAGAAATTAGTTAATATTAGTTGCATGTATTTATTTAATGTTAGTTACATGTTACAAATTGCATGTACTTGTTTAATATTTGTTACATCTAACAATTTTTTACACACAAATTAATCACATGTTATAAATTACAGTAATATTTATTACATCTAACAAGTATTTTACATATAAACTAGTTATATGTAACTGAACAAGTGCAGACGCGTGTATACGCAAGACTAAAAAACAAATTGCAATTGCACATGAGACTTTTTTAAAATTAAGGGTAAAATAAAGGACTTGCCACCGAAACACCCTTAATTGTTTGTCATCCAAAATTGTAATGGAGTTTTTATTTTGGGTGTCAAATTGGGGACCAAAGTGAAATAGAGGTCAAACTTGAGGGGTACAAAGTGTCAAAAACACCAGTTTTTAATTTTCTCTGTGTTTTGTCTCCGAGCTGTTGAATATCTGGGACTGTGTAAGAGTGATGACCCAAAACCCAACCCGGGGGGGGAATCATTGGGCCTATCACCGTCGCCTTCCCCAACCCCATCTACATTTCAAATTTGAATAACGTTCTCTCTCTCTCTCTCTCTCTACACCTCCCCCCCGCGTATCTCTCGCTCTATTTGACCGCCTCGGCGACGGCGCACCCCCATTTGACCGCCTCCTCCATTAAAACCAGCGCGCTTTACTCACTCGCGCATTTCGTCGAACACCTGATAGCAAGTCATGGAAAAGGCAATCGACAGTAGCCCAGATGACGGTGACGCCAGATCTCTCCCGGTCTGTAAACCCAGTAGCATTGACGCCTGTAGTAGTACCCTTACCGGGTCTGATAAAAGCGGAAGCTTTAAATCCAGCGACGATGGTTTCGAAACCAAGGAAGCCATTTTTCTGAATGTTGAAGAATGCGGCGAAAGTACTGGGAGGAGCAGCTTGAGCTCTTCAGCCGCTAGTTGTTACAGCAACAGAAGAATCGACGCGAATGAGGTGAGTTTCAGAAGCGTTTGCGTGTCGAAACCTCACAAAGGGAACGATATCCGGTGGGAGGCCGTACAATGCGTGAAGGCCGGAGGCGGCGGTGATTTGGGTTTGGGCCATTTTAGGCTGTTGAAGAAACTAGGGTTTGGAGATATAGGGAGCGTGTACTTGGCGGAGCTGAGGGGGATGGGTTGTTTGTTTGCCATGAAGGTGATGGATATAGGGATGTTAGCAGGGAGGAAGAAGCTGATTAGAGCTCAAACCGAGAGAGAAATCTTGGGCTTGTTGGATCATCCTTTTCTTCCCACCCTTTACTCGCATTTCGAAACTGAGAAATTCTCTTGCTTGTTAATGGAGTTTTGCAGCGGCGGCGACCTTCATTTGCTCCGGCAACGTCAGCCCGGCAAGCATTTCACAGAACATGCAGCAAGGTAATTCTTCTTCTTCTTCTTCTTCTTCAATTTATGAATTTTCTGAAGATAAAAAAGGATTGACAAAGTGCATATACAAAGCTCTCCTTTTTTTTCCCTTTCTTCTGGAATGCCTTTACACTTTCTTGCAATATTATTTTTTGGCTCTCCATGAATAGTCCAGTCCATGAAATTAAAAATTTTGTCTATGTAATCTACGTACTACATTAATTTTTTTAAAAATCTAAAGTTACTACACTACATGAAAATTATTATAATTTTTTTTTAATGTAAAAAATTTACAATAATTTTTATGGCGTGCAATGACTTTGAACTTTTCACAGAATTATTGGATTTCTAAAAAAATTACTGTACCAATAGGTCGGATGAACAATTGCAAAATTTGGCGTCATATGACAAAAAACTCTTATTTTTTTTCCGTTTTTTGCTAAATATTCTTCCTTTTACTGTATTTGCGTTTCTTTTTCATAGAACATAAGATGTGTTTTTTGTGCTTGAGGGAAAAACACGAATGATGAAGATGATGCGTATTGATTTTCTACATAAACACCGGTGAATTACTGTTGAAATATTTAATATTTTTATTAATGCATTTTTTTTAAATTTAATAATTAAGTCGTATTTTTCTAGTTAGGTCATATTGACCAACTTGATAGATTTCTTCTTCTCTTTTAGTGACCTATTTATTAAGGACGATATTCATTCTAATTTAGCCTACCGTTATGACTATATAATATATGTAGTCTTTGAGCATTATTGTATAGAATTATTACATCATAATAAAATTATTACTATTTTATTTGGCAGATTTTATGCCTCGGAAGTACTTCTTGCGCTCGAGTATCTCCACATGATGGGAGTAATCTACAGAGATTTAAAGCCCGAAAATGTTTTGGTAAGAGAAGATGGTCATATAATGTTGTCCGATTTTGATCTATCCTTGAGATGTTTTGTTAATCCTACCTTAATCAAATCTAGTAACAAAACGTCTTGTACAAACGGTTCGTACTGTATCCAACCATCCTGCGTTGACCCTATGTGTAAACTCCCGGTTTGCGTATTTCAACCCTCGTGCTTTAAGCCCACTCTCTTTCGCTCCAACCCATCATCAAAAAAACCCGAACCAAATTCAGATTCACTCCCCGTGCTGATCGCAGAGCCAACAGCCGCACGATCAATGTCGTTCGTTGGGACCCACGAGTATTTAGCGCCCGAGATCATCCGGGGAGACGGCCACGGGAGCGCCGTTGATTGGTGGACATTCGGGATCTTCCTGTACGAGTTGCTACACGGGAAAACTCCGTTCAAGGGGAACGGAAATAGAGAGACATTGTTCAATGTCGTGGGCCAGAACCTACAGTTTCCTGAGGGATCGAAGGCTAGTTTTGCAGCAAGGGATTTGATCCAAGGGCTGCTACAGAAGGACCCTTCGAAGAGATTGGGGTTCAAAAGAGGCGCTAACGAGATTAAACAACACCCGTTCTTTGCAAGCGTTAATTGGGCTTTAATTAGGAGTACTAATCCTCCTGAAATCCCTAAACCGGTTGATCTTTCGTTTTTCGATCATGGGTTAAAGTCGTCTTTGCCCGGTAATGACAAGGGCGGAGCTTCTGATTCCGATCGATCGTCCGGTCCTTATCTAGATTTTGAATTTTTTTAATTTTTTCTTTTTTTCGCAATTATTATTCTTCAAGCAAGTAGATTTCCAATAGTTTTTTTTTTCTTGCATTTCAATGAAATCTTTTTATTTAAAGAATCATTAGTTTTTCAGACATGGGATTGTTAAGGTTGGCAATTGCTTGACAGATTTATTTCTCCAAAAGGGATACTTGTGAATTGACCAAAATACCCTTTTACACCTTCGTTTTTTATTTCTTTTGAGGGACAGAAATAGAAACTTTTACATGACCATGATTTGGTTTCAAATGTAGAGGTGAAAAGTCGCCCCAGGTGTCTCCAGTTAGCTCATAACTTGACCACCGGTTCTTTCCACATTCGACGTAGGATAAATCTAGTAGTGTATGTTTGGCCCCACGTTTGCTAGAGAACCGAGTTGTCTAGTGAAAAAAGCGATTGGGGACCGGTTGGCCAAACATGGCTTAAAGGGAAACTTTTATATTGACAAATCATGATAAAAGTTTCATTGTTAGATTGAGCTTTTGAAGTGTGATGTCAATGTCAAAATGAACTTTATTTCTGTTATTTTTCTTTTATTTTCATTTTTTTTCTTCAGGATTCTGATTTCTTGAAGTGTTCATAGGTGATGCTTTATTCCCTCTCCATGTATGTAGTTTATGACCAATGGAAATGAGAAGTTGTGACTTTAATTTGCCTTTGCGCAACACTTTTTCAGTTGCATTTTGAAAAAGTCAATGAATATTTGCAATAAATTGCAATTCAAAGATTCATAGATCATCGATGTTAGATTTCTTAAACCGAGATTTGAGATCTTAAGATGACAAATGAATCGACGCTAATTTATCTTAGCAAAAAAATTTGAAACCGAACACAAATTTTATTCGTTTTTTTTTCAAACTATATGTATGTGCATGCGCGCACTGAGTCAGTTGCGTGTGCGAGAGATTTAGTTGAAAACTAAGGGCATCTTTGGTGTGATATTAGGAAACATTGTAATGCTAATGACTCGACTTAAGAAATAATTTGGGATTTTAACATTTTGCATCCCTGAAGTTTGTCCAAACTCTCAATTTGGTCCTCATAATTATAATTTGAACATATAACACCCAAAAGTTTTTTAATCATCCCATTACAATTCATGTCATTCTGCTCATTATAATTTTGAAGAAAAAACAGTCACATGCCACACTCCTAACTGTTGTTAAGAAGCTTTATGGACAAATCTAGCCTCCGACCCTCTCATTCTCCTTTTTGCCTAAATACATAGCAATACTACACACACACACATATATATATTTGGCTGCATGGTAGTTGACTTTTTGTCATCTAAAATTGTAATAGATTTATTGATTTGAACTGAAGTGGATGATTACGTAACTTTAGGGTGTTTTGTGTTCAAATTGAAACTATAGGGACCAAAGTGAAATAATTGTTGAACTTCAGGGGAGAAAGTGTTAAAAACTTCATTGTATATAACGCCTGGGATGTGACCAAACAAGTCTCTGTCGTTTGTTCACCTTCCTAGTTTTTCATGAAAAATAAGGGTATCTTTTATGTGGTTGGAAGAATAAAAAGTTTTATTTATCGTCAAAGAAAAAATACTTTTTAATATTATTTAGTTAAAAAAAAATAAAAAATATTCAATTAAATGTAATTTATTATTTAGACAGTTGGTGGTAGTTCCTAATAATAGTTATATGTAACTGAAAAAAACACTAAAAATAATGCATGAAATTAAAAAAATTCCGACAGCTGCTGACTGGATTTTGGCGACCGGAGTTCTAAGATCCGACAATGGTGAGTGGCAACAGAGATTGGTATTGGCGGTAGACGATGCGAACCTCAGCCTTGCTCGTTGGCCTAGACTTTCGGCCCACCAGGGGAAGCCCATGGGCTTGCCTCGATAAATAGGAGATAAAGCCCAACCACAGGAATACAAACACCTTCCTAGGGACATAAGAGACTGCCCGGTGCTCGCTGGTCAGAGACTAGCCCAGTTGTCGTGAAAAAGTAACCCCTCACCATTGGTCGTTGGACAATGTTCATCAGGATGAGGTCGGTGATCTCTCAGACCTGCTCGTTGATCAATGATTGTAGGCAATGACAAGACTAGGGATCACTTTTGCCACATGTTGGTGAACGGAAAGGGTTACACGGATGGGTCCTAGGAGGCCATTCTATTGATAAGGCGGACATCAAAGGGAGGTGGTCCTGTCACATGCCGAACTCTGAATGAATTTCGATGAGCAGTAAATTTACCACACATAAAAATTAAAATAAAATAAATTATAGATTACACTCTCTATTTGAGACTATTCACTAATTATTTTTTTATTCACTAATTATTTTTTTATTATTACTCTCACTTGTTAAATATTATAATTATCAAGATAATAATTGTAATTTGATTGTTTCTACCGATGTCCCCTTCATTGATTAATCTTAGTGTTAAAAACAATGAGAATTTTATGGCCCAAGAGAAACCTTAAAATAGGACTAAAGAATTATTCTAGAAAAAATAAATATAAATAATTGAATCATGAATTACGAGGAAGGAATAGGACAAACATCGCGTGATGGACGAAGATTCACCTTTCAAATTTCAATTGCCAAAATACAAAATTTATTATCATTAAAGACTAATTGCGACTAAAATATTTATATATTTTAATGAGGACTAAAGAATATTGAACAATTTTAGGGTAGAAGTAGTTCTTGTAATCTCTATAGTCGTCATCCATATGGAGTTCTTCATGTAGATATTGTTGGAGGCAAAATAATTGTGTTGTTTTTTAGAGAATCGAACTCAGTTTGTTTTGGGATCGTTCTGTGATGCTCTTGAAAGAGTTTACTCAAATCACGCCCTAGAAACAACTGATTAAGAGGTTAAAGCACACGAAAATTGTATAAAGAGTTAATGGTGATATATTCTTAGATAAATCTAGGCTTAAGGAACTTTATTGATTATGACCTTTGATTTTTAATATCTGACTCCTTCACCTGATCAGCCAAGACCTGAACTTGCGCCCGTGCACGACACAGTTCAGTCGATGGACGGTGGTGGCGCCATGCACATGTGGTTAATTATATAATCCCCGCATTACACAAAAAATTATATGTCCAAAAGACTTGTCGTTTATTTACAACTTAAAATTTGATATATTACTTTCAAATTTCTCTTTTTGGAGTCATCATGTATCATGTAAATCAATCCGATGAATGCATGAAACATTGTGATTTTCTTGGTGGTTCAACATCTTTTTCATTCAACTGAATTTGATAATAATAAAATATTTTATTCCTAAAAAACCAATATATATATATATATATATATATGAGCATCTGGTTTGAAGATGCTTCATTGGTTAAACCCTAATTTACATATGCTCTAAAAGTAATAGTATTTAATTCTAAGATAAAACTTTATATTTGAAAAAAAAAAATCGATAATTTAAATATTAATATAAAGTACATTTAAATAATGTAAGAAAACCTATACATATGTGGAAGACCAGAGTTGTTTTCCGAATAATTATACTTCAAAAAAAAAAATACTGAAAACATCAAATTTTCTCATTTACCAAACTAGAACTACCCGGGGCTGTGATCCCCGGGTATTAGAACCTGGGGTTCACAACCCCGGGTACAAAAAAAACTTTTTTTTTTTTTTGGTTTTTTGTGAGGAATAAACCCGGGGTTGTGTACCCCGGGTTCTGTGTACAACTCGGGGTACACAACCCCGGGTTTGTCTCCTTCAAAAAAAAAAAAAAACTTGAAGTTTCGCAAATGAATTTTTAATATTTTTGACAACTTTGAATTAATAATCGGTAGTCTATCAGTATTTTAAAAAAATTCAATTATTTTGTGCATAAATTACATTCAAAACACTCCATAATATTTTTTACAACGCTAAAAACGGATTAATGAATAATTTTTAAATAATCTTCAAAATTGGTCGGATGAGTTGTTTCGATGACGATGTAATTTTTTTTGAAAAACTTTGAATTAATAAAAGATGGTCTATCCGTAACAGAAATGAACCTATTTTTTTTGTATACAAACTACGTTCATAACACTAAATAATAAAATCGAGAACACCAAATACGGATTAGTGAATAATTTTTAAATAATCATCAAAAATTGATTGAATAAAGCATAATATTAAGAAATAAATAACCAACACAAATTCCTTAAATAATTTGTTTGCCCATCAATGCTAAATTTAAAATTTGGGTCTGATTTAAATCATCACTCTGGCTTTCGAAGATTTCAATTTTACCAACGAGACAAGACGCACGTTCGCGACAAAGATTACAAATTTAATCATTCAACACTTCAAATCCAAAATTGAAGGTGAAAATGGACTTTATTTGAAAAAATAGTAGACCAATCCGCCTACGGCAGTTTGTCACGCCTAGATCTCAAAAAATTCGCCCCAACGGATCACCGAGCATAAGTTATACCCATCCAAATTTTGAAGAGCAATAGAATGTTTTTGATACTTTAAATAGCAATAAAATGTTTTGGAATTTAAGACCTAAAATGATTATTTAAAAATTATTAACTAATCCATTTTTTGTGTTCTCGATTTAATATTTAGTGTTATGAACGTAATTTGTATATAAAAAAAAAAAGTGCATTTCTATTACGGATAGACCATCTTTTATTAATTCAAAATTTCCAAAAAAAACTGCAATGTCATTGAAACAACTCATCCGATCAACTTTGACGATTATTTAAAAATTATTCATTAATCTGTTTTTAGCGTTCTAAGTTTTATTATGTAGTGTTATAAATATAGTTTGTATACAAAAAACATTGGGCTCATTTCTGTTACGGATATACCATCTTTTGTTAACTTCAAATTGACGAAAAAATTACGCCGTCATTGAAACAGCTCATCTGGCCAACTTTGGCGATTTTTTAAAAATCATTCACTTGTCCGTTTTTAGTGTTATAAAAAACATTATGGAGTGTTTTGAACGTAATTTATGCAAAAAAAAAAAAAATGGATTTATTTAAAATACCGATAGACCATCGATTATTAATTCAAAGTTACCAAAAATATTAAAATTTCACTTGCGAAATTTTGAGTTTTTTTTTTTTTTTTTAAAGGAGACAAACCCGAGGTTGTGTACCCTGGGTTCTACACAGAACGCAGGGTACACAACCCGGGGTTTATCCCTCAAAAACAAAAAACAAAAAAAACAAAAAAGGTCTTTTTTGTACCCGGGGTTTAACCCCGGGTTCTAATACCCGGGATCACAATCCCGAGTAGTTCTAGTTTGGTAAATAAGATGAAAAATGGATGTTTTCAGTATTTTTTTTTTTTTAAATATAATTATTCGGAAAACTATTACTTCCGATTTTTATAATTTTAATTCCGATGCCATGTTTTAATTCTAACTTAAAACTATATCATACTGAGTGCAATAATTCTTTTGATTTATATACTGATTTAAATATTTTTAAATAATCGACGTAAAATAAAAGGTTAACATCTCTTAACATTATAAAACAAAATAACCACATGATTATCGGTAATTACAAGGGGTGATAATATCTAAAAAGTATCCCCCAACACAAAAATTTCATTGTGTCTCCTTCCTACACCCTCCATATTATTTTCGTGACTAAATTACATTTTTCACCCCATAACCGTTACTTAAAAAAGTTTATTTTAATCCCTAAACTATTAATCTTTATCACTTAGGTCGTGTATCCATATTTTAATTGGATAGAAAACAATTGTTTTGTGCCCAAATTCAATAGAGTAACATTTTTTAGGTCATGTATCCATATTTTAATTAGATAAAAATTAATTACTAGTCTAATTAATGCATCGATTCAGTCTTAAATCCATTTTTTAAATCCTCGTGTAATAATTACCTGGTTTTAGTTCTAAAAAACACGCCGCTTATTGAATTTATCTACTATTTGAAGGACATTAATTTAATATTTTGTTTTCGACGCTCAAATAGGCATGCATGCATTTTGTTTATGTTCTTGATAGTTTTATTATACGTAAATTAAGAATTACGGATCACGATTACAAAAAATTAAAATCCACAATGGAGATGCAATTTGAATTGATTAAATAAATAAGAAGACAAATAATGTAGTTTATGTGGTGTAAATTTGAAAATTTTAATGGTTAAGGGATTAAAATGTAAATTGGAGTTCCCATTACTTAATCTAATTTACACTATAATTAATAATCCACACATTAATCCTTGTTATATATAAATAACCAACGGCCTACTTAATTCTTTATATTCTAAATCCATAGAAATGGCCAAACATGACGAATGTTTTCCGACCATCGACCGGTGCGAATCCGGCGACCGTCGAAACCAGACGGTGGTCACCGACATGGACGGATCCTTGCTCATTGGCCGAAGCTCATTTCCTTATTTCGCCCTCGTTGCCTTCGAAGTCGGCGGATTCTTCAGGCTCCTCCTCCTCCTTTTGGCCTCTCCCGTCGCCGGAATTCTCTACTATTTCATCTCGGAGTCCGCCGGCATTCGCGTCCTCATCTTCGCCACGTTCGCCGGCATGAAGGTGTCGGACATCGAGTCCGTGGCGCGCGCCGTCATGCCGAAATTCTACTCCGGCGATATCCACCCGGAGACGTGGCGCGTGTTCTCTTCGTGCGGGAGGCGGTGCGTGTTGACGGCGAATCCGACGGTTATGGTGGAACCCTTCTTGAAGGAGTATCTGGGGGCGGAGATGGTGTTGGGGACGGAGATAGAGATGTATAGAGGTAGAGCTACTGGGTTTGTGACCGGTGCCGGCGTTCTCGTCGGAGATGAAAAGGCGGAGGCTCTCCGGCGCGCATTTGGAGATGCGTCGGCGCCGGATATAGGGGTTGGAGATAGGAAGACTGATTACCCATTCCTGAAGCTTTGCAAGGTCCGTCCCTCCCGCCCACTACAAGATTGAATCTTGTTTTTAATTTCACTTTTATACCCGCATATCTTGACATATTTTCACTTTAGTCTCATATTCTCTAAATATTATATTTTGACCCTTCAACTGAGATTTTGAAACTCTTATTGTTGGATAAGGTAATCCAATGAGAGATTTCACTTTAAAAAGGAATTTCACATTTTTTTTTTAAATCTCTTGTTTAGGTACTACTAAAAGAGATTTGTAAAATTCATTAAATTTGTAAAATAAAATTTTAGGGAGAAAATGAAATTTTCAAATCCCTTCAAAGAAATATTTTATTTATCTCAATAGGTATAATTAAAATGATATTACTAAAATATGCATAAAAATAGTAATATTAATATTTTATTATTAAAATCGGTATAAAAATTATATTATTAAATTATTAAAATAAAAACTATATTATTATATCTATATTCACAGTTTTTATTATTAAAATTTAATGAATTTCAAAATTTTATATACAAATATTTGTTTATCCGAACAAGAAAATTAATAAATTATATAATTGAATTCTTCATCTAAAATAATTATCCAAACAAGAAATTTATAAATGATAGGATTTCAAAATTTAAAATTTTAAAATCTCATTATTTACAAATTTCAAGAATTTATAAATTCTTTATCCAAATAAAGCCTAAAGATTTTAGAGGGTCAATCTATAATTATAGATAGCCCATAAGGGCTTCTTCAAAATAAGGTTAAATATTTTTCAATATTTTTAATTGGAGTGGCAAAATAACTTTAGTACTTAAAATAAAGAGGTTTTTTTACTTTGTACCCCTGACGTTTTATATAAATCTCACTTTAGTTCATGTCTTTTCAATTTAAACACATTAAACCTTAAAGTATTTAAATCATATCAAGTGAGTCCAAACTGTCAACGTCGGCATTGTCTGTTTTGGAAATCACCCTCGTGTCAAGCACGGAATCATCCATGTGGGTGATTTTCATAAAATAAAAAAAAAAATAGAATTGACGATTTGAACTCAATTTACAAGATTTAGCAAGTTCAAGGTTTAAACTTTAAAGTGTTCCAATTAAAAGTAAAAAAAAAAAAAAAAAGTGAATTGTTTTTTAACATGTTTTTTTGGGGGGGGGAGACAAAATGTAACAAAGTGTAAAAACCTCTAAAATAAACTTATAACACTAGTAAGTTTATTTGCATTTATTTAGGTATGGCGTTGGAGTGATAGTAAAAAATTTCAAATTCATAAAATTAGATTTATTACATTTTTAGACCTAAAAAAAGACATCACTTATTTTTATATTCCTTACAACTCATTCTTAAACTATTAATTTATATGAGATTCTTAATATTGAAGTGTATTTTTCATTAATGCAAAATTAATTACTCAATTTCAAAATTAGTGAAATGAGATTCAAAGCAAATCGACATAAATGTAACATTTCAAAAGTCAAAAATTATATATATGTGTGTGTGTAATTTTTCAAAACTATATATAGATGGAAGTAAAGGAAAGTTGAAATTAAATTAATTTCACCCAAATTTAAAGTCTAATAATAATATAAATTAAATTTTTTGGTAAACAGTTTACGAAATTAAAATTTTAATCTAAAAAATAATTACAATAATTATTATGTCATACAATAATTTTACATTTCTTAAAAAATTATTACAACGCATGAACTGTATAGACTAAAATTTTAATTTCATATTGTGCACCAAAAACCCCTAATAAATTTTTGCATAATCTTATTAATAAAAAAAATGTTACAATAGATTAAACACATATTTGGTTGGAAGGATGAGAAGTGAAAGAAAAAGAAAAATGAGAAAAAAATAAAATAAAATAAAAATATTTTTTCTCATGTTGTTTTGTTTGGTTAGAATGATGTAAAAGAAGAAAAGTATAAGATTTTTATGTTTTGGTTAGAAAAGAAAAATAAAAGGAAAGAAAAATTATTATATTATCCTTTATTACAAAAATAAATGAAAAATTATTTTATTAATTATATAATTTTAATTTTAGTGTCGTTTTTAAAAGTTCTACTTTATTTTTTTTTTTAAATTACTGTGGAAAAAATTTACTTAGAAAATTAAGGTTCCTATCCTCTTTTTTTTTTTTTTTTTCTTTTTTTTTTCTCAAAATTTAGGGTGTGTTTGGTTTCTATAACAGGGAAAAAATTATTTCAAAAATAAATTCCCTAATAATTTATTTTTTATGATTCAGGAAAGCTATATAGTCCCTGAAAACCCTGAAGTAAAGCCCTTGAGCCATGACAAGCTCCCGAAGCCCATAGTGTTCCACGACGGCCGGCTGGCTCAAAAACCGACTCTTCTATGGTCCATACTCATTCTCCTCTGGATTCCGGTGGCCTTCCCCCTCGCCTGCCTCCGCATCGCCGCCGGCTCCCTCCTCCCGATGCCGCTCGTTTATTATGCCTTCTGGGCCCTAGGCGTCCGCGTCTATGTCAAGGGCACTCCTCCGCCGCAGGCAAAAAAATCCACCGGCCAAACCGGCGTCCTCTTTGTCTGCTCCCATCGCACCCTCCTCGACCCAATCTTCCTGTCCACCGCCCTCGGTCGCCCCATACCCGCCGTCACCTACTCACTCTCCCGTCTCTGCGAGGTCATCTCCCCCATCAAAACAATCCGGCTGAGCCGCAACCGGCTCACCGACGCCAACATGATCAAAAAGTTATTGGAAACGGGGGATCTCGCCATTTGCCCGGAGGGGACCACGTGTAGAGAGCCGTTTTTGCTTCGATTCTCGGCGCTGTTCGCGGAGCTGACCGATGAGCTGGTGCCGGTGGCGATGGCTAGCCGGATGAGCATGTTTTACGGGACGACGGCGCGTGGGTGGAAAGGGATGGACCCCTTCTTTTTCTTCATGAACCCTAGTCCGGCTTATGAGGTGACGTTTCTGAATAAGCTGCCGAGCGAGCTGACGTGCGGTGCCGGAAAATCGAGTCACGACGTGGCGAATTATATACAGAGGATGATAGCGGCGGCGTTGTCTTACGAGTGTACGGGGTTTACTAGGAAGGATAAGTACACGGCGTTGGCCGGAAATGATGGGACGGTGGTGGAGAAACCTAGAATCGACCCTTCCAAAGTCATGGGATGCTAAATACACAATCCCCCCCCCCCCCCCCCCTTCAAAAAAAAAAATTTAAAATGTAGATATATTTTAATTTTTTTTATTTTATTTTGTCTTTTCTCTTATAATAACAATGTCCATTTTGAATTTCTTTTCCTTGTACATACATCATGTAAAAGGTTTTGCACCAAATAAAAGATGGAAAATGACATGATGGTTTATATTAATCATTATCGTTTAGTCTCAACTTCAAATTCGATGACGAAAATGTTCCTTATAAACTCAGAACCATAAATTTGACAACATAATATTATGTCTACTATAATTATTTTATATTTCTTCTTGGAAAAATTAACCTATATTAAAAACCAAATAACCAATTAATACTAATTATTTGTTGTTAAACCAATTAATCTCATTGACTTGACTTTTTAAATTGTTTAATCCTAATTTTAAAAGGACCGAAAATTTCATAATGAAAATACCCCTGAAAGATCTACGTAATTTAGTAGTTTTTCTTATTAAACGTTGTTAAAAAAAATAATTTTCACAAATAACAAATGTCCTAGTAAACGAATGTTACATTTAACATCCAAATAAAGACGAGGGGTATGATTGTGTGCTTTGTGAAAGATATATACTCTAATTTACAAATAGTTAATATTACATGTAACACCAACAATTACTTTCGATCATTTTTAATTTTCTACGAATACCATACAAAAAATAAATAAAAATTAAAATTAAAAAATATAGAATAAGAGAGAGATAGAGTAGAAAATAGAAACTAAAAATTAAAAAATCAATAATAAAAAATATTATATTGTGAGAATATTTTTGGTAATTAAATATGGTAGAGGATATATTGGATAATAAAAAATAAAAATAAAAATCACATACAAACTCTTGGAAGATGGGCGTTAATGAATGGGCCTTGATTTGGGCCAAAGCCCATTAGTATTTAAAGTTGGCCCATAGTTTGTCGGTCCATGGTTGAAAAAGTCTACGGTGTGTTCGTCGTCACGTAAAGGTTGTGGGACATGCTTTGACTCGATTGTACCCTAAAGTCAGAACCAAGTACGACGTACCAACCCGATTTTCCAATATAAAATAAAATAAAGAAATATGAGTCATTTGACCAGCCAGTTAAAAATAAAATAATAATAAATTAAAAACGACCAAAAACAATTATGGAAGGGAGACAAATGTAATTTCACATTGTTAAGATAAATAAAATTATATCTTTTTAGGGAGTTTCTATATCTACACCTTCTTTTTGCTATATATACACTTTTTAAAAAAATATTTAATTAAATTGTTGTCTTATTTTTTAAATTTCTAACATATTTATCCCTTAATTTTTACACTTCTCTCCCCTTTCTTCCTCTATCTTCTCAGGCAACGTTGCCGGCAACAGTGGACTTGCCGGCACTCTCTCTCTCCTCTCGCCTCGCCGTCCCCCCCACCTACGCACCCTCATTTCCCGTCATCTACCCCTCTTTCTCCTCCTTTTCAACCCCCTCCTTTCTAAGTAAATACACATATATATCGTGTTTACAAAAATGGAGGGTTTGAGAATGAGGAGAAGGAGGGGGACTGTGGGAAGGAGGGTGCAGCGGTTGGGGGACGGTGAGGCTGGGGGGGTGGTGGGTAGCCGGCGAGTTCACTAACTCTAGCGTTGTTGCCGGAGAAAATGTGAAGGAAGGAAGGGGGAAAGTTGAGGGAGATGGAGGGTTAGTGTATATTTATAAAAATTCATGGGTATAAATTAAAATTATTTTTGATGTTAAAAGGATAAAAAAAAAAAAAAAAAAATTGATTTATTTTTTAAAAAAGGAGTATATATTTAGTAAATAAAGGTTGTGCATAAAGAAGCTCTTTTTTTTTTAATAAAAAATAAAAATGACTAATTTTGAATATAAATAAGCTACCATTATTGGTTCATTTAATAATATTATATAGTCGTTATCAATTCTCTCTTGTGTCTAAAGTTGATACATCAATTCTCGAATCTATAAACATAAAAAAATAATAACAAAAAATTGTTAATAAAATATGAGTACAAAATATAATTTAACTCAATTATTGTAAGAGTGAACGTAAAAAAAATTAAGACAAAATTTTGAATTGACATATTTGAATTTAGGGTCAGTCCTTGCCCAAAGTGACCAAAATAGTAACTGACCGTGTCTGCATAACGTATATCATAACAATAATTAAATATGTTTAATAACCCCTTGGTATCAAATATTTATTCTAATAATAACATTAAATCGATTTAATTTTTTACCTAAGGTGATCCATAAAATTAATTAGGGAAAATACATTTTAAATCCTTTAAATATTGACACATTTCTAAATGGTCTCTTTCTATTTGAACGTTTCATTTTAAACCCTCTATGTATCAGAATATTTTTAAATGGTTCTTCTGTCAAAACTAATTGAATGTAGGGGCAAAACAATCTTTTTATTTCTTTTTAATTTTTCAATGATTTTTTCTTTTTATTTTCTTCATTTCTCTCTCTCTCTCTCTTCCTCCTTCCTTCTTCCTCCCTCCCTCTTCCCACTGGCTAGAATCACCCCTCATAACAGGGGGTGGTTTCGCCCAGCAGGGAAAGGGAAGGAGGGAGAGGGAAGAAGGAAGGAAGAAAGAGAGAGAGGGGGGGAGAAGGAGGAAGAGAGAGTCTTGAGCGGGGGAGAGAGAGAGGTCAAATAATAAAAGAAAATGAAAATGAAAAAATATAAAATAACGATTCCGCCCTCAAAATTCTATTACTTTGGATGAAATTTCTGACGGAATAACCAAATAAAAATGTGTTTATAGAGAGTTTAAAATAAAACACTCAAACGGAGAGGAACCATTTAAAAATATCTCATGGTTTAAAATGTATTTTTTCCAATTAATTATAGTAATAATATTAGTCATATAATAGGGTAAATTTTATCACAATTACAATAAAAAATATGTTTTATTCTTATAATTATATTTAAATAAATGACAAATTATATTTTTTATCCTCCTATTTGCAGCGTGTTTTTTATGTGGCTTTCTAATATTTTTTTTTTTTAATGCAGTCATTTTTATTGTCCATTTTTTATGTAATCCTTTTGTCACATGTTAATTTGAACGGATTTTTAACATGAAAGATGTACATGCCATCTTTTAGAAGTTATAAGTCATTTTTTTTTTCTTTTTCTTTTTCTATTTTTTTTTCTTCTTCTTTGTTCATATGCCGTCTCCCACCTCTTCTTCACCGTTGCCATCAACTCCACCCCCACCTCTTTGTCCCGTCGCTATCTTCTCTCCATGCTTCTCTGGTTGCCGAAACCCAATTGAGCTCCCAGATCAGGGTTTTGGCAATAGTTGCACTGGAACTCAAATCTAGGTTTCGGCTACCAAAGAAGCGGAGAAGGAAAAAGAAGCAGTGCTGCTAATTCTCTATCCTTCTCTGTTTCCATCTCTACTTCTCTTGTATCTCTCTATTCTCTCTCTCTCTCTCTCTCTTTAAAGTTGGTTTCCGAAAACCAGAGAAGCAGAGAGGATAGAGAAGCGGCAACACCGTTTCTCTGTCTCTCTTTGTTTTTCTCTCTCTCTCAACAGTTGCGTGGAAAATCAGATTGAGGTTTTGGCAATCAGAGAAGACTGTGACAAAACAAAGAAAAAGAAAAAGAAAAAAGAAAAAGAAAATAAATTTTTTACAAGTATGACACGTGAATCTCACGTGGTCAAAATCCATCCAAATTAACGTCAATGTTTGACAGAAAGACTACAAAGAAAATCAACAACAAAAAAAAAAAAGACCACATTGGAAAAAAAAAAAAAAACATAAATTTGAGGACCAAATAAAAAATACTTTACAAATAGGAAATAAATATGTAGTTTGCCATAGGATGAAATATTTTCTGCAAGGGCCAAATCCAGTGGGCGCCCATATAAAACCAAAAACCTTGAATGCGAGCACGAAACCAAAAACCTACCACTTTCCCTGAAAATTATGGAAAGTATATATAAATAAACATTTATTTGTTATCATTAATTAAAACCCACCATTTTTGTTGCTCAATCTGATCAATTAAAAGTCCCCAGTTTTGATTTCTTGATTCCATTCTTCTACTGTTCGGAGGTTTTCGCTGAAGAATCAGGGATTTGGGTGTTACAGGGGAAAAGAGAGAGAGAGATTGATTAAATTGGTGCACATTGGGACGCCATGGATTCTCGTGTTCTTTTCGTGATTTCTCTCTGTTTCGTCTCCTTCTTCCCTGATCTATCCTTTTCATCGCTCCGGTCATCTGGGTGGGCAGGAGACAAGAAAGCGTATCTCTCTCTATTCTCTTGGAGTGTCTTATCTGTGGTTTTATGGGTTTGGATCTTGTCTCATTTTTCTTTTCTGGGTATTTGTTCGTTTCTATTTTCAGCCATGGCTCGGTGCTTAAATTGACCACCGGAGCGTCCTCTTCTGTTGTTGATCCTACCAGGGTCACCCAACTCTCATGGCGTCCCAGGTCTCTCTCTCTCTCTCTCTCTCTCTCTCTCTCTCTCTCTATATATATATATATATTTATATTCTGGTAATGATATTCTGACCAAGTTTCGATTATTGTGGTTGCAGGGCATTCATATACAGGGGATTCTTGACGGAGGCGGAGTGTGATCACCTCATTGTTTTGGTCAAGTTCATGAATTTTCATCTTTGACTTTTTCTTTTTCTTTTTCTTTTTTTCTTTTCTTTATTTTTTTTTATGGGTGTCGGTTGATTGGATTTTAAATGAGCAGGCTAAGGATAAACTGGAGAAATCAATGGTGGCCGACTATGACACCGGCAAGAGTATGGAGAGTGAAGTCCGGACAAGCTCCGGCATGTTTCTTAAGAAACGCCAGGTCAGTGTAAAATTAGGTTTTAATGACAGTTTATCTCTCTCTCTCTCTCTCTCTCTCTCTCTCTCTCTCTTTTGGTGATAATTGATTTTCTATATGATCATAAAGTCTATACTTTGTAATTTAATTTTTATTTTTTTTAATCCTAATTTGACTTGGAAAAGTGAGTTTTTATTTTTCCATGGAAGGATGAAGTAGTTGCTAGCATTGAATCCAGGATTGCTGCTTGGACCTTTCTTCCTGAAGGTAAATTTCATGAAAAATTAATAAAAATCTGTTAGGATGTGTTTGGGTGAGTTATTTGAGGAAGAAATTTCATTTCGATAAAGGGGTTTTTGGTGAATAGTTGACGAAATTAAAATTTTAGTTTATGCAATCCACGCAGTTAAGTAATTTTTCTCGAAATCAAAAGTTACTATAATACATAAAAGTTACTCTAATTTTTCCATGTAAAAAATTACACCGAATTTTATGACGTGCAATGAATACAGACCAAAAAATATCAGACTAAATTATTAACCACCAATAAGTGAGAAAAATCCCTTTGACTAAAAAAAAAAGGGATTTATATTAAAAAAAAGATCAGTCAAAATTTCTTAGGGGTGTGTTTGGATGACGTATTTGACTAAAGAATCTGATTTAGAAAAAAATATATATTTTATTTCCTTTGGGTAGTGTTTGGATATGAACTAAGTAAAAACATACATTTAGAAGTCCAAATCGAAGTATTTGTAATGAAAATACTTAAAATAATTTGATTTCAAATTCATCCTTCCAAACGGTGCCTAAATTCTTTAAATTCATTCTTCAAAAACCACACCGGAATGCACTCGTATTTTTTCATTTTTTGTTCTAAAATGATTATATTTTTTTTTCTTATGTGTTGTGTTAGATAATGGAGAGGCTATTCAAATTCTTCATTACGAGCACGGCCAAAAGTATGAACCGCACAATGATTATTTTCATGATAAGGAAAATCTTGAATATGGCGGTCATAGGGTGGCTACCGTACTTATGTATCTCTCCGATGTTAAGAAGGGCGGAGAAACCGTTTTTTCCCATTTCTGAGGTACCAGATTATTTGATGATTGAGTTTTTTCTTTAGGTGCTTAAGGCATTTTTTGTGTTTGGCTACAGCTGAAAGACGCTCAACCGAAGGGTGATGATTGGTCTGACTGTGCTAGAATGGGATATGCAGGTAAACACATCTCATTTATTCTAAAATCGGAACAGAAATAGAAATATGGGAACATTTCTGTTCTATGGCCAAAAATTTATCCTAAATGATTGTGAATCGAACAAAAGCAGATTTTTTTTTTGTTCCCATATTTATGTGCATGTTCTCAGTTCTTTGGGAACAAAAACAAACCATATATAAATAAGAATAGAAACAGAAACAAACCCCATATCAGTTATTGTCTTATTGTTATGTTCCCACATTTTTAAACGAAATTTCTAGGAACAAAACAGACGCAAATTTATTCTTGTATGTGTTTTTACGCTACTGTTACGAATTTTTTGGGAACAGAGACAAAAAATGAGAACAGAAACACCAGTCAAATACCACCTTAGGTTCAACCGAGAAACACCAACTAGGCAATCTGATCGCTCTAATATAATGCCATTTTTCAGAAAAGGGTGTCGAACTATTAGAATTGGATTGTAATTGTTAAGTTTTAATTATTTTTCTTTTTGTAGTAAAGATAAAATTTGTAGAAATCTAAAATGCAGGAAAATAAAGTTCTAAATGTAAGTGATGATTATGGAAACCGGGTTAGAAATTATGGATCATGTATTTCGGGAATTATGTTGCTTTTATATATATTTTTTAAACCCAGATCTATGTAAACAAGAGTCCTCAACTATAAGTTAGAACTACTCAGGAAGATTAGATTGATTATTTAACCGGCATGATTTATCTTCGGTATTTAATTCTTATTTGATTATTACTCTAATATAGGGTGAATAAAAATTCAAGCATAAATCATCTAATTCAATAATCAATCGCCAAGAATGTTATTGTATGACCGTTAAATCTAAACTACAGACACAAATTAAGATAAGGTAACGTTCTAGAATCAATCAAATTTAAAATCAAAATTTACACAAGAACTTTGAAAATAAATTTAATTATATGGAAAACAAATTAAGATCAAGATTCATTGTCATACAATTGTTTTCACAGATCTAAAATTAAATTGAAAACAGAAAATCACATAAACCCTAAATATATTACCATAATCTTAACCCGATCAAATGAGATTAGCCACTCATTAGTGTAGAACAACATCTTTTCGGATGGGATCCTCAAAATTGTCACATCTTCACCTTCTTCAGTTGAACCTTAGCCATCTTCAATAGAGAGATGGATGATGGAATGATGAATAGAATGTGTCTTTTCCCTTTGATTTTCGCCCTCTATCGCTGCCAAAATGGATGCCCCAAAATCAGGGGAAAATATTCCCTTTAAAAATCCTGAAATCAGATCTGTCGAGGCGGCAATGAAGCTCGCGCACACGACGTTGGGTAGAAGGGGTCAGCGTCAACTTCAAGTCTATGTATCTCTCTCGTTTGAATTCTAGTTTTGCTCTATGACCACTTGTTAGAAAGCTTAGGGCGTCTATTTTCATATGAAATTAGTTTCATTGTAGAATTTCAACTGTAACATTAGTTATGGTTGAAAAAGTGCATATAGGTAATGCATTTGACCAACATCAACTTCAAATGTTCGTCTCTCTCTTCGGAACTTCATTTGAGCTATATCACCACTCGTTATGAAGTATATTTTCATATGAAATTGGTTTCATTGCAAAATTCCAATTGTAACACTAGTTATGGTTGAAACGATGGATAGTGTAGGTCTACATTATACTGCTCATAGAACGTGACTTTTAGCTCTGATTTTTATACAACACTCCTAATCTGTGTGAACACAGAAATAAACTCAAGTACATAAACAATCAAGAATCAAGAACATACAAATATGTATACATGTGTGTGTGTGTGTATATATATATAGATATAGATATAGATATACAGGAGATTAAATAGTTATAAAATCAGGAACGATCAAACTCTACTCCTAATATTGGTAATATTCAAGTAAAGGTACAAGAACAGGATAGAAACAAATTTTATTTCCATTTTTTTTAAACAAAAATGGTAAATACTAAGCAAACGCCACCTTATTTTCTGTTCTGTTCTCACATTTATAGACCAAATTTCTGGGAAAATTAAAAGTTTTTTTTTTTTTCACTTTCAGTGAAGCCAATGAAAGGGGATGCATTGCTTTTCTTTAGTCTTCATCTGAATGCAACAACAGACCCGTTAAGCTTACACGGAAGCTGCCCAGTCATCGAAGGCGAAAAATGGTCCGCCACAAAATGGATTCATGTTCGTTTTTTTCGACCACCCATTAAAGAATTCTGAAGAAGGTTGTGTCGATTTGAATGCAAATTGCGCTCAATGGGCTGCCTCCGGCGAATGCAAAAAGAATCCTCTTTATATGATTGGCTCTGACGATTCCCGTGGAACTTGCCGCAAGAGTTGCAAGGTTTGCTCATAATATAGGGATCGATTTGTCAGATTTTTTTTTAAAGTACACAAATGATGTGAATTTATTGCCCGTTTTAGCCTTGTAGGAAGAGTTTATATGGAATGGATATAAAGGTGTAAGTACAGCTTTTTTTTTTGCAGTCTAGCTGATGTTTACTAATGGGTTTATGTTCATGTGATTATGAGTGTGTGTGAGAGAGAGAGAGAGGTGGGTGCATATTATATTTTCATGTCATGTTAAAGCTGTATGTTTGAGTTGATGATATAATCATGCAAATGTTGTTAAATGGGAGCCAAATTACATGCTTTTCATGCCTGCTCCCCTTTGTTTAAAATGCTTCATCTTCTTCATGTATGTACTTGTTGGGGGGGGGAAATTGCATCACCATTGCTTCTCTCTCTCTCTCTATACCCTCTCTCTCTCTCTCTCATCTTTTCTTGATGGGGAGGCCTCCTTGCTGTGATAAATCAAATGTGAAGAGAGGCCCTTGGACAGCGGAAGAAGATGCTAAGATACTTGCATACATTTCCAGCCATGGAATTGGCAACTGGACTTTGGTACCCCAGAAAGCAGGTTCTTTTTCTGTCTACTTCAAAGATATATATATATATGTATATGTATATTATGTTCTGTATAGGCTGTGTTTGGATGATTTTCTTTTTTGGGTTTTACAGGGCTGAATAGATGTGGTAAGAGCTGCAGGCTGCGGTGGACGAATTATCTGAGGCCCGATCTTAAGCATGATAACTTCACACCCCAGGAAGAACACCTCATTGTCCAGATGCACAAAGCTGTTGGAAGCAGGTAACTCATTGAGTTTATTTGTTTAGTGTTTCTGTTCCCAGATTTTTACAGATTTTTGTTAACTGGTTTCTGTTTCTGTTCCTGAAAAAAACCCATGTTTCTGTTTTTTGTTTTTAGGTTTTTGGGAACAGAAATAGGAAGTTAGGATCAGATGTCACCTCTATTTTTTAAGTCTTGTTTTGTTTCTGATCTGCCAGCTTTTTCCATCCATAAGTGTTTTGAACTTCTGTTTCCTGATTTCAAACTAGAACAGAAACTGAAATACAGGGGAAAAAATATGTTTATGACCCCTGTTTTTAAGAACACTTTTTTGGGAACAAAACATGATTTTTAGGGGATTTTTGGTTTTGTTCCAAGTTTTAGGGGAACCAAAACATTAAACAAACGCCACCTCTATTTTTTCACACCTGCTGTTAATTTCTGATCTACTGCATTTTGTAATCTCTCTCTCTTTCTCTAGGTGGTCACTGATAGCGAAGCAGCTACCGGGAAGAACGGACAACGATGTGAAGAACTACTGGAATACCAAGCTGAGGAAGAAGCTCTCCAAGATGGGAATCGATCCCATAACCCACAAACCATTCTCTCAGATCCTTGCAGATTTCGGTAACATCAGCTCAAACAGCAAAACCCAGAGCAACAGTTTCAGAAACAACGCTCTGTTCTTGAAATCCGATCCACGACTGTTCCCAGCCAAGATCCCGACAATGGCGATCACTACTCCTCCATTTCAAGACGACCCTTTTGCTTTTCACCCAAATTTCTTCAACGAAATCCCTTCTTTCTGTTCTTCATCTTCATCTTCGTTTCAACAATCTCAGACTCAAATTCCATCGTCTTTTTCATCTTCTTCTTCGTCTTGTCCTGGTTTAAATGAGTTTCAGCTTGGGGAGCTTTTAGAAGAAGAACAGAATATGGGGTGTGAATTACAGGGGATTGTGTTGTCTTCGAGAAGCTCTTCGTTTTCGGAACAAAATGAGAACAGTTTTGGAATTGGGGATGAGAAAGTGAGAACAATTTTGGATAAATCAGTGGGAGAAGCTTCTTCTGCTGCCCCTGCTGTGGATTCATTTGTGGAAACGTTGATAGAGAGAGACTGTGAGATGCAAATGGAATTTCCTCAACTTTTGGGTGCTTTTTTTGATTATTACTGAATCTTGAAATTATCATTTTTATAAGACCCAGAAAATATTTTTTACAAAAAATGTGTTCAATTGGGTTTGTTCTTCACATTTAGAAGTGTTGTTGTTCTTGATTTTTGAGTTAAAAAAAATCAATAATAAAATATGAAAATTTAATATAAGAGTTATGTGTTGGGTTGGGTTGGGTTGGGTTGGACACGGGATATTTTTGTTATTTTATCAAATTTAAAACGCTTTTAGTTTTTCTCTCATTTTTTATACGGATCGTAGTTAGTGAAAGATTACGAGAAAATATTTTAAATTTAATAGAATAATGTAATGACAAAAATATTTTCGTTCGAAAACTAGTGCTTCACAGCATCACGAGCTCACATTTTCGCAGTGACAATTGTGCGTGCGGCATCCTCGACGTGTCAGCTCATCTTTTTGTATGATGCTGATAGGTTTTACCTCATCTTAGGCTCATCAAGAGAGTGGCTCTAACTCCTAACCATTTTGTGTGAGAGAAGCTAAAACCCTCTTCTTTTGTTAGGTTCATGATTAGCGACATAATCTCCGAACTTAACCGGGTCGATATGCCTTGACTTCGAAAGGACGCTTAATTGTATCGGCGCCTGTTTGACTAGGAGCTGCAAATAAGCACTATAGGACTCTAACCAGCAGGTTTGTTCCTTCTGACTGCCTTGTCAGTAAACAATCCGTGACAACAATCTATTTTTTATTCAAAATCAATAACAATATTTTTAATTTACGAAATTGAAATAAACGTAAAATTTATGGTAAAATGTGCAATTTAACAAATCGGTACGGGGCAAAAAGTATAATTTTTTTCTCTCTCTTACACGACGAGGATGAAATGGTCCACCAACCACAAAGCTGAGAAAAAGACGAAAATAACCCCACAGAAGAAAACCGTTATGTTAGTTGAAGAAAATACATAAATTGTGATGAGGAGAGAGAGAAGCTAATCCATGAATACGTTGCAGAGATCATCTTATTCGTTCCGGCGACAGGGTTCCTCCGGCCACATTTGGGACAGCCGGCTTCAGATCCCGGAGCTAAAACCTAATCCACCGCATTATCACACATTTCAAGGCAATTTCTACGACGGAGCCGTTTCAGATTTCCATACTTCCGCTGCCGCAGCCCCGCCGTGTTCCCCCGCCTCCGCCGAAAATAAGGTGCGCCCTTCCGCTCCCAATCTGCCGCCTCCTGGATCGGAAAATAAGGTTCGACGGTGCTTTTTGATAGCCGTTTTCGGGAGATGCGTCGGATCAAGATCTTCTTCTTCTTAAAGGCCTCCAATTTTATTTATTTTTGCCAATTTTTAACGATTTTTTTTTTTAATTATTTTAATTATGTATCAGCCAATGAGCATGAATTATGCCATTAGTGCTGTTATTATTTCTCCATAAGTTATCAATTTTGACATAATTTATTCCTAAAATTGAATAAAATCCTTAATTACTCATCATTATCACATGAAAAAATTATATTTTTAGTCGGGATGTCTACATCGATCTTAATATTTGTTAAATTGTAAATCCTTCAAGTTCTATGTTTATTTTAATCGCGCAAAATTAAAAAACGTTATTAATGATTTTGAATAAAAAATAGGTTGTGTTCGACATGTGTCATAATCGGATTATTTTTTTCATTTCACCATTCTACTAAACCTAAAACGTTTTTTTTATTAACAAAAATTTAGTCTTCTCTCTTTCATTTTTCAGACGAATCGTTGTTGGAAAAAAGCAAAGAAAAAACATCTTATGTTTAATACTAGAGTGACAAAATAAGAAAAATAACTTGATTAGAAGGATATTTGCTAAGCACAACCCATTTTCTATCCAATGTCCGGTAGCCTATAACAGGGGACGGCTTGTTATACAGCAGGGGAGACTAGTGTGATGAGACCAAGTGCACAAAAGCCTGTAGTGACTTATCTGTCTAGTAGTAGCGGAAGACACGAAACCCCTAAAGCGTTATCATGTATTTAGCCCACCCCTTTTAGACCGCTTAACCTATTCAACAACACGAATGCACAACTACCACCTAGACATGCATAATGTTTTAGTTGTGTTGGCATTACAAATTATTAACAACGTTTTCAATTTTACAAGATCGGAATAACTTGAGAGACCAAATGCACAATTTGACAAACCTAAGGATTCACGTAGAAACCTGCAATAAAAAATAAAAAATTTCCCTTATAATTTGCCCAAAAAAAAATACTATCTTGTTACAATTTGCATCAGATCTATAACAATCAAAACTCTCTCTCTCTCTTATAAAATACAGCCATTTTACGATTGCTTGAATTTGCAAAGACTCTGCTCTCAAACCACCAGCTGGTGGCATTTAGTGAAGTCAATCTCCTTCAATCTTACACAGCATAATATACGCTCAGGCAAGTCTTCTGCCTTGTTCCCCTGTTTCAATCAAAAACACAACCCCCATTTTATGATTTTCACAAGAAATTATTCATTGATTTGACCTCTGGGCCAAGGGGCAGCTCAAGTAGACAGTTTCTATGGGGCGTAGGCCTCCCAAAGGTAACGGGGCATGCAATGGCGGCCCTGATAGTGGAGGGCGTGCAATGGCGGCCCTGATAGTGGAAGCCTTCGATGGAAAATTTCGTTGAATAATTTTGGATTTCAAAATGTGAAATTTAATGTACCTGAATTGTGAGAGCAAAATCAAGAACACAGAGATTCAGTCTCTCTTGAAATGCTTCGAGACCTTTCCTGGAGATGTAACTGAATCTGTGCATATCCAAATCGATCTCAAAGTAGTTTTCTCCCTGAAAATAATTCATGGAAAAATGATTTCAAGCAGCTTACGCCTGTTCGTTTAGTGTTTCTGTTACCAGAAAATTGGGAACAGGATTAAAATTGTTTTTTTGGGTGTTTCGGCACTTTGTACCCTTGAAGTTTGACTAGAATCTCACTTTGGTCCTCGTGGTTTCAATTTGAACATATAACACCTTGAAGTTTCTTAATCATTCCACTACAGTCAAGTTATTATATCCATTAAAATTTCTGACAAAAAACAATCATCTGCCATTCACCTAATTGTTCTAAAGAGGTTTTATGGGCAATTCGAGCCTCTCGTTCTCCTTCCCGCCGCAATTTTGGACAGCAGTTGACTGGTTGTCGTCCAAAATTGTAATGAAGATATTGATTTGGATAGAAGTGGAATGATTAAAGAATTTCAGGGTGTTATTTGTTCAAATTGAAACCATAGGTATCAAAGTGAAACAATGGTAAAACTTTAACGGTGCAAAGTGTCAACACCCCCCCCCCCCCCCCCCCTTTTTTGGCAAGGTTCCAAGATTTTAAGAACAAAATTTAACAAACCATAATTGTTCCCAGATTTTGTTTTTTTGTTCCAAGTTTTTTCAGAACAGAAACAGAAATCTGGGAACAGAATCACAAAAGAAATGCCAATTTACCGAGTAAAATTCATGCTGAGGACGGGAGAGAACAGGCTTTTCATTGTAAGCATTCATCAGCTTTCGCTCGGCTGCACTTAGATGAAGATCCTCCATATTCATTATTCGACCCAAAATCTTCAATCTTTCTCTGAAGGAAGCAATTGTATCAACAGGAAAACCTTTCACCCGCTCTACTTCATCGTCAATCAACCTCTGTTTAAGAGCAAAAAACATCAACAAAAAAAGACGGTTATAAGAATTTAAGGTTAATTTTTGCATTAATTTTCCGTATCAGAGAGCTATGAATCTTACCCTAAAATGTTCTTTAAATTGAAGCGGGAATTCTTTTGAATAGCTTTCAGATAGCTTGAAGTACAACACCATGCTCATTCCTTCTCCATCATATTCGCTTTGAAAGATTGTAGCGGGATACAACGGAATCTGCAAAACGTCAACAGAAATTTCAAAGATATTTTAAGTTCATATTTTTTACATATATGCCTTTAGACATGAAGCATACGCAAATACATATATATGCACACACACACGTATGTATATAAATGATCGATATCTAACCTGTAGGTTCACAACAAGAATAGGAGGGACCTCATCGGAGGAATTGATAGTAGGAAATTGGACAAAACGTGCAATATGATCAATTTTCTGTGGAGATAAGAATACATCCACGCCAAAGGGGCAAAATGCAGCACAGTTTGGAGCATGTTCTTTCTTTTTATCCCTGTCGAAAAACAATTAGTTGAGTTCAACATCACATTCAATTAGCTTTTCTTTAAAGAAACAAAAAATCAATCAAATCCATCAGAAGTTTACAAACCGATCTCTACCTAAAATAGTTCTGCCCCCGGACTTTGAAACTACTTGGCTCGATTGTTGACCAGCAACCTGACAGTGTTTTCTCCGCAGGGCAATATGGGATTTGAGAACCTGCTAAGGGTTTCCGCAGAAGCGCCTTTGATGACACTGTGCTAGGAAACAAGCATACGTAAGAGTCGTGAATTCTGATTTACTCATACAAAAATGTTCCGTTTGTTTAGTGTTCCTGTTCTCAAATTTATGTTCATTCTACCTAACTATAGACAACAGATATAGAAATGTGGGAACAAAAAAATCTCTGTTCTGTTCCCACATTTTTAAACCTTAATTTCCAGAGCCAGGACAGAAGTTCTCAAAAAACAGAAACAGTAACACTAAGGCGGCGTTGTCTTAAATTTCTGTTTCTGTTCCCAAAAAAATCGAACAGAAGTAAAAAATCCAGGAACAATTCAGTTTTTTAACAAAAAATTATTCTGAAATTCTCGGCGCAGAACAATCGGGTTTTTTTTTGGGGGGGGGGAGGTCTGGGAACAAAAATAATAAATGAATAGGGGCCTAAGGTGTCATTTGTTTAGTTTTTCTGTTCCCATATTTCTGTTTCTGTTTACAAATAACCTGGAACAGAAACACAAATCTGGGAATAATTCTGTTCTGTTGTCAAAAATTTGTTCTAAAAATCTGGCAGCTGGCCAGAACCCTTTTTCTCCTTTTTTTTTTTGGTTTCAAGTTTCTATTTTTATTCTCAATCTTTTGGGAACAGAACTACGAAACAAACAGGGTATAAATAAATCCAACCAAGTGTGAACACATCTTATCATCTCAAAGAACAATTTCAAATAGGCAGAGAGAGAGAGAGAGAGAGAGGAAACTAACATAGGAAACTATTAGCATGTGCTTCTCTCCACTTAAACGAACGTTTCGAGGCAGCTTTTTTCCTGGTATTGGGTGGGCTTGAGGTCATCGATCCTCCATTTTGATCCAAGGGTTCGCCAAAAGAAAGACAAGGCAAACAGGCATTATGTAGAAGTTCCCGATTTTGGAGTGATCCTGTTTCATTCTTACAAGATTTAAGGTTTGATCCTGTTTCTTTTGCAATGTTGTTTTCCGACACTTCACTTGGTAATGATTGGGGGTCAAAGGTATACAACGAAGGAGCAACGCTGCCATTGGACTTCACAATGTGCGAAAATCTTGGGGTTACTGATGCACTTATAGAGCCATTTTGCGACACCATATCTGGAAAAAAATAAAAATTGTAGCTGGATTTACATCAGTGTTACACCTGATTGCTCGAAATAAATACTTTTAGGGTGCGTTTGTTTGGGTGGATGGAAAAATGAAGGAAAATAGCATGGAAAATAAAATAAAATAAAAAGTACTTGTTTGGTATGTAAGGGAAATTGGAGGGAAAGGAAAATATAAATTCCCTAATTAATTTTTAATCTCCACCAATTTGGTATTGTTTGGTCTGTTTGATAAAGGGGTCTTTAATTTATTTTTAAAATATACAAGGGTAAAATAATAAATTAGATAAGTGAATAATTTTCCTCTCTCTTATTTTTCTTTCCTAACCAAACATGCAATCTTATGTTTTCTTCCTTGTACATCTCTCCGACTCCAACCAATCAATACTAGAGAAAATAATTTCCCTTTCACGAGGGATAAATTAGCTTTCATTTTCTTTTCCCTCGACTTTCCATCATTCCAACCAAACATACCCTTAGGTAGCATTTGGAAGCACGGAATTCAAACATTGGAATTGGAATTAGAAATGAACGCATGCCAAAATTGAAAATTTTACATGCATTAATTTCTAATTTCAATTACGAGAACCCAATTTCATACAACCAAACACTACCGTAATACCAAACACAGACATTTTATTACCGTCTTGAACACTATAGAACTCATCATCGCCTTCGGATTCCACAGTCATCTCAGGATCAAGGCTTGATTGTGTCTCCCCTGTTCATAACATAGATTCCCAAGAAAAATGAGCATAACCAGTGTAAACATATTTTGGTACCATAAAATATGGATTAAATTTGGGGAAAAAAATGCATGTCGTGACTCGAGATGGTGTTTGTAAGCATAAAATTTGTAACGTCCCATGCAGTCCACTGGTTTAGTAACTTTTGAACCGAGTTCATGTGGGCCAAAATGCTTAAACCAAGGTACTAGTAGTAGTAGTCATGTGGTACTTTATATATCAATACTTCCATATCCCCCACTCAAACACACGACATCCTCATTGTGCTGGCCCAGTTTGCCCCCATGGTTGGTAGTATAGATAGCAGCCCATCCATGAACATAGGGTACCTATCTTACCACCATTTCCGAACCAAAGTTCGCTCTGAGTCCGTACAACCAAACACTACCTAAGTGCAAATGGCGTTGTTCGTCCGAATCTGAATCCTTGAAATAACAAATTTACCATCACAATTGGCCAAAATCATATGAGGTTATGTGCATAGTTCTAAGTTGAATTAAAATCACTCATTTTCTCTTGAAAGAATAGGCAAAATTCAAGTGAAGTCTAGAGATCAAATAGTTATGAATTGGGAATTTAAGGTCGAAAATTCCAACCCTAGATCACCTTGTTTTGGTACAATGTAGTTTATAGAAACACTGAATCACCTTGTTTGAGCTCACCCATCTCAATTTTGAGTTCAAAGTAGCAAATTAGATACACAGAAATCCACAACATAAACCAAATCAAATTACCTTGAAATGTAGGGTTGCAGTAGGACCGGCCGATTGGAGTAGTTGGATCGGCGGTTTCGAGCCCATTGGATATGGAATGTGTCTTCTTTGCTCTTCTTCGCTTCCGATTCTTCTTTCTGAAATGCAATCGACCTCCAAAACAATCAACCGGTTTCGATCCGCCCGCACCCATGGATGCGACCTCCAGCTGCGAACTCACCAGAAGCCAGAAAAACGATAATCTCTTCCACTACAATAAAGTGTGTGTGTGTGTGTGTGTTTTGGGCGCGATCGGGCGATGTGATTTTTGTGAGTTTGTCGGATTGATTAAATCGAGTATGGCTCCGGCGGGTCAATGAAAGCGCAGTTGACTGAAATGGGTAGCGTACGCCACCTTCCAGGAATGAACCGGAGGGGCCCATTTTTGTGTAATCATGGCCTCGTGGTGAATTCAACAGGGTTGGTATGCGATCGCTAGGCCACGCGCTTCGTCGGACTGGGCGTGAGGGAACTATTTACGCTACAGAGAGACCGTGTGATGGACGGCGGAGAGGAGTGTTTGGCTTCCACGACGGCCAATTTCTTCCGTCGTGGAAATCTGTATCTTGGTCAGAAGAAGATACTGTGATGGTGGTAGCAAACCTACTACCGATATTTTATTTTTAGTATGTACGGAACAGCTTACCTCCACCTAGGGATGGTCATGGGCTTGGGGGCCCGCCCAGCCCGAACGGCCCGGCCCTATTTTTTTAGGGCTTGGGCTTAGAGTTTAAGCCCACGGGCCGGGCTAGGGCCTAGGTATTAGGGCCCGATCAAAATTAGGGCCGGGCTTGGGCAAGATTAAAAAATTTTAGGCCCGGCCCGGCCCGGCCCGAAGGATATTTAAAAAAATAAAAAAATAAAAAAATATATATATATATACACGTTACAATACAACCCTAATATTTGAAATATTAGTTTTATTTAAAAATTGTAATTTTAATATTTTTTGTTAGTTTAGTTTGTTTGGAATATTGGTTTACCTTTAAAAATTGTAATTTTAATATTTCTTATTGGTTTGGTGTTGAATTTTTTGTAGTTATTTTTGAAATTTAAAAAAAAAAAAAATAGGGCCGGGGGCCCATGGGCTGGGCTTTGGGCTTAAAATTTTCTTATAGGGCCGGGCTTGGGCATAGAATTAAGGCCCGATCACCGGGCCGGGCCGGGCTAGGGCCCAACATTTTTTTGTAATACACTAGTCTAAGCCCGGCCCGAACCCGGCCCGGCCCGGCCCATGACCATCCCTACCTCCACCCGACTAATAACTTTATTGGTATATTTTCTACATTATGTTATCCTATATCAAATATTTTTTTATTTTTTATTTTTTGTTATTTTACAAATATCAAATATTTATCGCTTTTTTATTCAAACATCACTTATTTCTATTTGGACAAAATTGACTAAGTTATAAAAAAATTCATTTGCATCCTTATATTTATAAAATTATATTTTTTACTCTTAATTTTTTAAATAATTATATTTACCTCTCACCACTACCACCACCCAACACCACCTCCCATTGCCACCCATCGTCGCCACCACTACCCACCGCCGTCACCACCAACCCCCACCACCACCGGAGAGAGAGAAAATGATTAATGAAATAGCTAATTTTTTTTAATGAAATGGTTAAAAAAATATATATTTTTTAAAATGGAGGTGATGGATGGCAGTGGGAGGTGATGGGTGGCGGCAGTAAAAAGTGGCGGAGGGTGGCAATGGGGGGTGGGGGTGGCGGTGGCAGTGGGAGGTGGTGGCGGGTGGTGGTAGGTGGTGTTGGGTGGGTGGTGGTGGGCGGCGGCGGGTGGTAAGTGGTGGCAGCGGTAGGAGATGGTGGTGGATGGGTGCGATAGTAGGATGTGACGATAGTAGGATGTAAATTAAAGGGCTATTTATGTATTTTAATTTTTTATTATTTAATTATTTTTTAAATAACCAATGGTAAATTTGATATTATAATAAAAAATTTATTATTTTTTATTTAATAAATGAGGTAAGTGGTGTTTGAACGAAAAGACATGGGAAGTCTTTGGTATATACAAAATGACTAAGGAAGTATCTGGTATAGTGTAAAATGACAGGAGAGGTCAATAGCATATACCCTAACTTTATTGGAAGATTTTAAAGACGCGCTCGTCTACATTAATATTGTGCATTCAGAATTAAATTCAAAATTTAATTTCCGAAATACTTCTCATAAGAGTCGAATTATGATTGACAAAGAAATGAGACACTTCCATTTACTAACTGAACTAACACTTCTTGGATAATACCCATCACCAATTTATTTTCAAAAATAATTTTGAAAAAAACAAATATATTTTTGAAATATGAATTCGAGAATTGTAGCACCCTCTTAAAAATCCCGGATTGAGTAATTAAGGGCATGTTTGATAAAAAAATTAAGTGTTTAAAACTGATTATATTAAGTACTTAATTAATTAAGTTTGTTTGATAAATATAATTAATATCACTTAATTAATTAAGTTAACTTAAAAATTAAGTCAAAATGTGAATAAAAAATTAAGTCAAAGTCTCTTTACTTATTTTATTTTGCTTAATGCACTCAATTATTTTTCACTTAAAAAAAATTATATTTTGACCATTTTACCCTTGATCCCCTACGAGGGTTTAATTAAAGTTATAATTAATGAGAATTGAATTAATTTTGAATTATTTTATGATTTTAAGTTTATTTTATATTTAAATTATTGTTATAATTTAATTTAAGTAATCAAACTACATAAAAAAAACACATAATATTTACATATTTTTAGGTTAATTTCTACTTTTAATTTTAATATAATTTTTTTTTTTTAAAATGGCACTCTAATTTTATTGTTTTGTTCTCAATTTTTTTTTTTTTCCCACATTATCTTAATTCAAAGGTAGTTATGTAAATTAAACAATTTTTAGCATACAAATTTTGTATTTATCAAACAAATAAAAAAAATTCAACACTTTATTTTCAACATAATTTTATCAAACAACTTTCTTAAATTTTTCGTACTTAAAATTTCAGCACTTAATTTTCAGCACTTAAAAATTAAGTTGTTATCAAACAAACCCTAAATCTACAAATATTTTAAAATATCAGTGCAGTATTTGTCAAATGTTTTTCAATGTAAGAATAAGTAAATAAAAATTTGTTATTAAAAACAAGTAACAGGAATAAAAATTTGTTATTAAAAACAAGTAACGGGTCCCAAACCATTCTCTCCTTAATACTGAAATATAAATAGAATTGATACTTAATTTCGTCTATGAGTTTCAGATGATTTAATCTAAGTGGATAAAGCGAAATCTGATTCGATTTTATAAATCTAGTTCATAATTATATCATCATGGACCGTAATCTTTTGAGTATACCATGATATACAGGTTTCATGAAAGAATTTTAGTAATTTTAAAACTAGTAGATGAAAAAGTGAGAACAAAGAAAAAATTGGATTAAAAAAAAAAGGTAATTTGACAATAATTGTACAAGCTCTGTTGAGTTAGTAATATAATAAAAATACACCTGTTTTTAAAATGTGACTTTGAAATTTATAGTTGACTAACAAATTTCATCAATAATTTTTTTGGATAGGGGGGAATATTCCACAAATTTATTTATTTTTTCTTATACAATATTTTCTCTACAATAAATTTTTTTAAAAATCAAAATTATTATTGTTGGTGTCGGAAATGAATTGTCCAACAATATAGTCTGATCAGCTTGTATATGGAGAATTGTTGATGATCTGAAGATTGTCTTCAACGAAGTTAGATCTTTTAAGCCTTCAGGTCTTTGAATCTACTCTTGACCGAGTTGGGGAGGCGTTGTCCGGCCTGACCTTCAGGTCGGTATTTGCACACAGGACTTACTAGAGTTGGCCCGACGTGTCATCTCCGACATAAAAATAAGAGTTCGGGGTGAAATATTTAAAAGAACTTTGTATATGCTAAAAGCAATTACCTTTTTTGAACCTTTGAAAGCACTGTTCATACATTCGTTTTATAGGTGAAAACTTGATTAGCGTTTTGGTAATTATGACCTTAAGCTCATTTATCAACCTTAGCACGGCGCGTGGTGAGCGTGTGAAGGGATTATAGTTATGAGCCTAGGCTTTTGACAGTTAATGGAGAAATCCATGAGTTGTACCATTAAGATTAGTGAGCCGGCCTCGACACTGGTACGGACGCCGAGGTGGTCATTCCGACCTGACCCTCGTTGGTAATATTCGTTGTAGACATTGAGAACTACCACTTGGTGATCATCCAAGTCTTTCGAGACGATCGACCTGATGAAATGCTGGGCTAATTGGCAGCCGGGCTAATCAAGCCGTTCGATGATGTGTCATTTGATCTACGTGGCAGGCCTAAGTGGAGCCACTTTGAGGTTGGTTGAATTTCACCCACATCAATTATGTTACATGAAATCACTCGAAAATTTCATGTAAAAAAGCAATGAGTTTATAATTTTGAAAGAATTATCAGATTTTCTAGAAAGTTACTAGAAAAAAAAAAACTTTCCTTTTGGAGTAAATTATCTTTTACTCTCCTCTATTTCATCTTAATATCACCTTACTCTTCTCTACTTAAAAAACCTACACTTTATCCTCTTTTATTTTAAATAAAGTGTGAAACTATTTTTTTTTTCAGTTTAAATTAACAAATGCCTAAAAATGGGTGAAACCATAATTTTTCATCAATTTTTTTTTGTAAAGACAAAATTACCCTTTCAATTTTCATTTTATTTTACTTTTCTTTCTTTTCTTTCCCCTTTTTTTTTTGCTTTTTTCTTTGTTCATTCCTTCTTTTTATTATAAGTACTTTTCTGATTTGTATCCACTCATTATTAATCATATCAATTGGGATAAAGCTTATTGTCTAATTATTACCTTAATGATCGTCATTTTAGATATGAGTACTGCGTCGAACATGATCGTTTTTACCATTTGAATGAACACTTACAGAGCAAGCAGTCGCTGACCACCACGGAATAATGGGATTTTGGATCTGGTTTACCCTGCAGGATCCATGAAATTGACGAAGAGAAGGCTGATGGATGGAATAATCTTGTTTTTTTTTAATTGAAAGGAGTAAAATTAACAGAACTTCAAAATACAATGGCCAAAAGTGTAGTTTTCCCTGGGGAAACACCCCAAGCATTTTCGCAGTTCGTGGGATTCCTACACTCCACGGGAGGATTTTAGTAGTAAAATCAGCAGGGATTTCACACTCGAGCTTTTTGATATGGCGGTTTCTTCATCTCCGGCACCGCCGATTCTCTCCGCGCTTCGCATCAATACTAGCACCACCACCACCGTCGTGACCGCCGTCGACCTTGGTTTTTGTTGCTCCAAATTCTCCCTCTTTACAATTCCCTCAAAATCCACCGATCGTCGACGGCCATCCATTTCAATCTTCTCGTGTAGTAAGTCGCTCAAACCCCCAATTCCTCTAATGAATTCGATTCGAATTCCTCACCGCATATTTATTCAGTATATCACATTGTTTTTCATGTGTCGCTATTAGAATCGAAGAATCGATTATCGTCTGAGCGGGAGAGGGAATTGCTTGAACAGTATGGTCTCAATCCTGACCAATTTTTATCAGAACCTTCTCCTAAGGTCTGTATCTCTATATGTTTATAGACATTTTCATGCGTTCTGCTTTGCGCGAGTTTGATATTTTAGGGTTCTAAACACGAAAATGCTAAGGTTTGCCTTGGATTTGATTATTTTTGTAGACAAGGAGAAGAAAGGAGTTGCAGAAAGAAGGAAGAGGAAAGCAGGTCCGTACTGTAGAAGTAGCTAAGCCGCGGGAGACTCATAAGCTACTTCAGGTATGGCTTCAGGCTTCACTTCAATTCTTTTCCTTGTACTTGATTAAGGGTCCGTTTGGTTGTTCTTCAATTCACAAGTTGAACATTTTTTTTTTTTAAATTAGTCAATTTATGAATTGTTATAGGTTGGTGTTTGGTTGTAAAAATTAAAAACGCTTAAATTAACTTGCTAACTACAATTGAGATGCCATTTTCTCATGTAAATATAGCTAAAAATTATTATTTACTTGAAATAATCATGTGTTTATTTTTTCAAACAAACAGTACGTAAATTTGATTAAATCATAGATAAATGGAGAAATATACAAATTGATTCGTCAAATATAAGATAATTTAGACAGAAGTGTGAAGTATGCATGATATGTTATGAAGCAGTTTTGAAATGTATTTTAATGTGGTTTGCATGCCATTCTTCATGGAGAGTTCTTATTACTCTCTAAAAGCTCGTTGAGTCCTGTTTGGCTGAGTTCGATATGTGTGTTGAGTATAGTATAAGCCAGGATGCCCGAAAGAGAGATTGGCTATTTCTAATCCCGAACTGCTTGCCTAGCTTTTGGCTTGACTTTACTATGGGGACTAAGAGTGACATGTCACTTTTTTTTTCTTTGATTTGTTGCATTGTCAAGATTGTGCATAATTAGATTGTTGATTCATAATTATGAAACTACACATGGATTTTCAAAAAAACCCAAATTGAATCGTTACACGTCTTTAGGTGGTAGACTTACATTCTTCAGTTCATGTTCATAGTGGAAAAAGGTGGCCTTTATTTTATTCAATTGTTAGATTTGTTTTGAAATATGAATATAACCTTAAATAGGTTATTGTGTAGGTGCTTGGTGGAAAGGCTCGGAGGAAGAAGCTGCTCTCACCAAAGGGTATGGACGTGCGCCCAATGATGGAAGTTGTCAAAGGTGCAGCCTTTGCTATTTTACAGGCAAGAGTTGTACTTATATGAAGGTGTTGTCTATTTTTTTGTGGGTAATATGAGAAGTCTTTAAGCCTTCGTTTGGCTGGATGGATTCAAAATCATGGGATTTAAGCTTCTTCGTTGTAATAAAAATATTGTTCATCAAAGTAAGTAGTGTTAAATGAGATTATAGGATTCTAGAAGGGGGAGAAAAAACTACCGTTAACTTCTTTAGCAAGTCATTTAGCATTACTGTGTTTTTAGTTTGTTGATAGGGAAAATTATATTTTTGGTCCCTAAAGTATGAGTTAGTGTCTATGTGGACCGTGAAGTTTGTCAAATTGCACATTTGATCCCTCAAGTCCCACATTTGTTTTACTTCCTCAAAATTGAAAATGTTGCTAATGATTTTTCATGGTGTGCTCAACACGTGGCCTTGGAGTGGAGATATTTTTGTCATTTCACCACTGCGCTAAACTTAAGACGTTTCCCCTAACAATGTTCTCTTTCTCATTTTCAGATGAATTGTCGCTACGAAAAAATTGGAGAAAATATCCCCATTACAAAGTTAAATTTGCTGAGCAAGACCTATTTTCCATCCAAAATCATTAACAACGTTTTTAATTATGCGAGATTGAACCAAATTGAAACTTAAGGGACCAGATGTGTAATTTGGCAAACCTTAGGATTTACGTTAGGGACCAAAAATACAATTTTCCCTTTCTTGATATTCAGCTCTTAGTATAAATTTCAAATTCAAGTTGTAATTTTCTATTGTGAATTCATTCATTTCAAATCCATCAATCCAAATGCAACCCAAATTGTACAATTAGATATACGATGAGAACATTTTTTTCAAAATTTGGTGAAGGCTGCTGGTGGGAGTCCTGCCTTTTTAAGGCCTGGACGGTGGCTAGACTTATATAGTGGTACCGGATCTGTTGGTATTGAAGCTATCAGCCGAGGATGCTCTGAGGTACGATCACACAATGGCACTTGTCTATTTTTGGAAGTTGACATAAAATCTTGTTTGAATCGAGGATTAAGTTCCTCACCGATAATATTTTTTTTTTTCGCAAACTGGAAGGTGCATTTTGTTGAGATGGATCCTTGGGTTGTTTCTGATATTCTAAGGCCAAATTTAGAATGGACTGGATTTCTTGATGTTTCGGTTATACATACTGTTCGTGTTGAGCATTTCTTGGAACGTGCTGGTCATCTTGTAGGTATGGGGTAGAACAATTTCTTCTATAAAACAACTATCTTGGATGTTTTGTTTGTTGTAAATTCATGATATTGATCCAAAACATCCCCCCCCTGTTTTTTTTGGAGGTATCTATTTAAGCGTCTCTGTTTTGTGTTGTTTCCTCTGCAGGTAGCGTTTGGAAGCGGAATTGGAATTAGAAATGAGCGCATGCAAATTTTTTGGAATTTACATGCTTTCATATCTAATTCCAATTCCATGGCCCCAATTCCGCACAACCAAACACTACTTTAATCTGAATATCTAATAAACATCTGGAAAAAAAATAGGCCCCCTCAATCAATTTTCTAGATCCGCCGCTGCAAATAGCCATTTAATATCATGCAGCATATGATGAACTAAGTGATTTGACAAAAATAGGTTTGTCTACTATAGTTGAGACCAGGAGGTCCCGGGTTCAAATCTTAGAAACGTGTTCTGTATACAGAGGTAAGGCTGCATACATTTAACTCTCTCCAGACCCCGCAATGGCGTGAGCTTTCATGCATTGGGCTGCCGCTAGTATAATTACTGTGGTTTTGTTGAATGAAAATAGAAAGTTTCTACTTTATAGAACACGGAGAATCCCAATTTCTAATTTATAGGACACTGAAATGTGATGTTTCTTTTCATTTATTTATTGTGTCTAGATAAAAGTGGTCAATTCGATTATATAAGTGTTACACCTCCATATCTGGAAGTAGACTATGGAGTGCTGATGAGTCAAATTTCAGAATCGTCTGTAGTTGGGGATGATACCTTCATTGTAAGTTATCGCTTTTATTGCAAAAAATGATTCATATCCTTTTACGTTCAATTGTTCTAAAGCAATTTTGTTGTAGGTAGTCGAGTATCCTTTAAAAACTGACATGCTGGATTCATGCGGGCACCTCGTAAAGGTAATCTACGTTTCCTGCATGTAAGAAATTAGTGACTTAACATCATAATGAGAATGTTAAATTCACAGTTTAAGGCTTGTATATTTGTGCTACTTCTGTCTAAATTGGAATTAAGGGTTTTGACACTGTAGCCCTAAAGTTTGACCGAAATCTCATGTTGGTCCCCCATTGTTTCAATTTGAACATATAACAGCTTAAAGTTTCTGGATCCATCCCACTAGTCCAAGTCATTATTCCTTTTACAATTTTAGACGGAAAACAATCATCTAGCATGCACTTGACTAGTTTTAAAAAGCTTGAAGGCAATTCCAGCCTCATCCTTTTCTCTTATTCTCTTTTCCGTCCAAATACTCTAAAAATATACATATAACGTATTATATATATGGATTTCATTTGTAAGGGGGAAAGAAAAAGGTTGGAGATGCCCATAAGGTCTCCTTAATAATGGTTGGGTGCACGGCTATTGACTGTTTGTTGTCCAAAATATTAATGGAATTATTGATTTGGACTGAAGTGAGATGATTAGAAAACTTCAGGGTGTTAGTAGCTATGGGGACCAAAGTGAAATAATGGCAAAACTTTAGGGACGAAAAATGTCAGAACCCTTGGAATTATTCCTGAATTTCTGTATTGAAAATGGCATTTCTAATGGGTAATGCTGTTGTGTACGGCGCATGAAAGTGAAGATAGCCGATCGGAGGTTTGGCCGGACACACCTAGCAATATATGGACCCAAATGGGCACAGAAGAAGAAGAGGAAGTCAGCGGCATAACTTCAGCCTGTAACATAAAGAAACCGACCCGTGACAGAAGAAAGTAACCAAATTGTGAAAAAGGGACGATTTAAACGAACGATTCAGTGAACAAAGCACCACAGGCCTTCAATCATGGTTGTTATTATTGGTAATTTTGCTGCTATTGACCCACCATATGCTTAACTGTACTTCAAATTATTTTCTTATTCACCCATTAGCTTCTTCTGAGAGAAACATTTGATTGTTCTATTGCAGGTCCTTGGCTATTCTTATGCGAAGACAACTGAGTTGGGCTAAAAATGTAAGCAAAATCATTAATTTTTGTAATAAAAGTTGCTGGTAAGAGGATGCATATTTATTCATGTTTGCTAATTTGTGTGGATTCCTGTGCTTGTTCATTTTATGCAAGAAGGAAAATGACTTTCTTGCCATTTGCATGCATGCCTGCAGATTTGTAACAATAAGATTTGCTCTTTGACTGCTCTGTTACAAACACATGCATGCATACGTATAATATATTATAATACAGATTGCAAAATAGAAAGAAAAAAAAAGAATCAATTTTTGTGAGATCCCACATCGGAAGTGGTAGAAAAGAGTACCATGTAGGCTATTGCTAGTATCTTGGCTTAAGCATTTTGAGTCGTATAGACTCGGTCAAAAAATTACTAGGTCTGTGGGCCGCATGGGTTGTTACAAATGGTATCTGGACTTGGAGCGACACTGTGGTGATGTTGAGAAAGGAGCAGCGACTCCAGAGAGGGATATAGAGACCTTAGGATAGGTACGTAGTGTCCATTTTATAGGTTGTTTTGTGTCGGCTAATGGGCTACTATTTGCACACCAAAGGGAATGAACTGAGCTAACAAGGTGAGGACGTCGCATCTTTGAGGTAGGATATTGTGAGATTACAAATAAAAAATATTAAAAAAAATTGTTTGATATATAAAATACCATGTGAGCTATATAAATGGAATCGGCGTCATTGTCTTTGTCAAATGCCTGTCTTTAAGGGGTTCAGATTCTAAAGAAGGTAGAGAAGAAGAGTTCATGAAGACAGGACTGTGATTTGTTCGAAGAGGTGGCAATCGTTCTCTTTCTTGGAATTTTGACACTTTGCACCCCCTAAAGGTTGGCCATTATACTTGCAATTTGAACACAATATACTCTGAAGTTGTATAATCATTCCATTTCAGTCCAAATTAGTAACTCCATTACAAAATTTGGACGAAAAACGGTCGATTGTTGTGCACCCAATGGGTATTTCTAACCTCTTTTTTTTGCCTCACATTCTATCCTAAAAGAACCACACACACGCGTGTATTTCTCATTATTTGGGTAGAAAGGAGAATTGGAGGGAAAAAGAACGACTTGAATTGCCTATAAAACTTCTTAAAGACAGTCAAATGCATGGCGGGTGATATTTTTCTTTCAAAATTATAATGGAGATAATAACTTTGGATCGAAGTGGGATGAGTTATATGTTTAAATTGAGACTATGGGGACCAAAGTGAGATTTTATAAGGGGTACAAAGTGTTAAAATCCTCTTTTTCTTTTTCTTTTTCTTTTTCTAAGAGAGAGCATATTCCTATCTTTTCCCTTACGTTTTCATTAATTTGGCCATGGTAGTTTTGAACTCTAATCAATGTCTATGCCCAACAATTTTTGACCAAATCCGAACCCACTCCTTTGTTGCTTCGTCTTCCTCAACGGTCCATTTTCGCACACTCTCTCTCTCTCAACTTGGTATCGTCATGATTCTCTTACAATGCTTGGGAGATCCCACGCCATGAGTATTAAAAAATATTGTTTGATAAATAAAGTATCATGCAAGGCTACTACTAGTACTTTGATTTAAGCATTTAGAGTCACGGTTCTAAAATTATTAGGCCACTACTAGTACTTTGATTTAAGCATTTAGAGTCACGGTTCTAAAATTATTAGGCCAGTGGGCCGCATGAGGCGTTACAAATGGTATCATAATTAACCCTAGTTAGGAAACGGCACCGTGGTGTTGTGGATGTACGAGTATAGACTCCGAAGAGAGGTAAAGACCCCAAAATAGATAGCATTTGTCTCTTTATGGGTTGTTCTGTATTTACCCATAGATTACGATCTACACTCCCAAGTAAAGGACGTCAAGGACGTCACGTCATATGTGGCTACTACTAGTGACGAGACAAAACATACCAGGCCATGTAGATTCAGTCCAAAAATTATCTTCCTTGTCTTTCATAGGGGGACCAATTGCCCTTGATTTCCTATCCATATATACAGTATTTCCTATTCATATACAATTATACAGACAGGGAAGATACATTACTTCCCCACATGTTGCCCCCACCCAACAACTTGAACATGGAATCCTCTCAAAACTTTGAAAATAAGAGTGGCCCATGTTTTCTCAAATATTGTTAGTTTCAAAGATGATTTGTCATTATCACCAACCCAGATACGTTTCTTTGGGAGAGAGAGTTTTAAACACTGACACATTAGATAACTGTTATACTAAAAAAATTAGATTATTTTTTAGTCGAAGTTAATAAACGGGTTATTGTTTGTTCGGAAGTTCCAGATATTATTGTTCCAAGGTTTTTTTTTTCTGGGCCAAAGAAATCAATTGAGCAACAGGGCCTGATTGATAACACAATTCATCGTTTAAAATTAAGTGCGTTAAGTATTTATTAAATTAAGAGTGTTTGATATGGGGTTTATGGAGGGTCCTCTTTTGAACGCAAGACTACCAAATGAATTCCCATTTTTTATTTTTTTTATGAACCGAGCAACCCTTTTAGAATATATGGACATATATTCTCCTCTGAACATTAGTTACATTCCATATTTATAGCCCCAATAATTTTCGCAATTATGAACAGATTTTCTCCTCTGAACATTAGTTACATTCTATATTAATAGGCCCAATAATTTTCGCAAATATAAATTCCAAAATTTGAAAGCAGTTACCACAATCGACCAATTTAAAACATTTATTATAAAATAAATCGTTTTATAATTTTTCTTTTCATCAGCAAATTATGCAGAAATAATTGCCTATTTTTTATCTTCAAAACGATATTCCGATCATGTGTTTTGGACCGAAATAAAAAAATAGGGTCGTGTTGAATTCAACGTAGTGTATTTGTTTTAGTGATTAACTCTATTAGTGTTAAATTCAATACATAATTCACATTTACATAAGTTTTATATTTGTTTGGAACGTGATTAAGTTTCTAAAAACGATTATGTTGAATATAACACTAAAACATAATGAACAAAACATAAAATTATCATATTGAATATGACACTATATACCATCTGTTCTTGGTTTTGTATCTAACAAAATATAACGATTTTACGAGTTTTAAATTCTACACAGATTATTGAATTTAACACAGATTATTAAAAAAATATGATATCATTTTCAAAGAGGCCCAAACTTGAGATAATTTCCGGACAAGAAAATGAAGAAGTTCAGGCATGATTGAGGGAATTTGGTTTTTGCCTTGGTTTTCCCTAACACCTATATTTATCTATCATTTCTGATGCATTTCCTTTGACTTGGTCATCCCCATTTTCCAATCTTTCAACTACAGGATTCTAACATTATTAAGTGGAACTGTGGATGGTGCCCCATAATGTCTTATTTTTCTTGTCCTCAAAATTAGGAAAACTTGGGAAAATACACTGATAGTGAGGTCACCTCCCATGTCTGCATGAAAATCCACAAACTATTACGGTCCCGGTTTTTAAAATTTTGGAATTAACGTACAAAAATCATTTAATAAAAAATAATTTAACTATTCACGCCCACAAAAACTATTCCCACTAATATCTCGCCAACCCGCACCACCCTGTTGGGAAACCACCACCACTGTTATGTTGGCCGTCATCACCCCGCCGATCACCATATATTTAAAAGAAAAAAAGAACAAATATTGCAACCAAACGTGTTTCTTATTTCTATTCTCATAAATTAAAAAAACAAAAACAAAAAAACGGACAATGGTCGTTTGGTGATGCCGATCACCATACATTTAAAAGAAAAAAAGAACAAATATTGCAACCAAACATATTTCTTGTTTCTATTCTCATAAATTAAAAAAAAAATTAAAAATAGGACAATGCTCGTTACTTGTTACCAAACATATTTTTATTTCAGGAATACTCCATAATGGAAACATAATTTTCATCCCATCCCATTTTATTGAAAGTAGAAACATAAAAATGAAAACACTGACCAAATGCCGCCTACATCTATCAAGAAAGACAATGGTCGTTACTCGGTATCAAATATGTTTCTATTTCAATAATACTCTACAACGGAAACAAAATTCTCATCCCAACACATCCCAAATTACAAATTATGAGAAGTAGAAACATAAACACTAACCAATTTGCCAACTACATCTACCAAGCAAAGTATTTTCTGTGGACCCCTCAATCAGACCCAAAAAAAACAGCTACAAGAAGCCATCACAAAAACTTCAGTTACTCCTTCCATTTATTTCACCAAACCCCCTCCCCTCTCTCTTCCACACGCACACACACAGAGAGAGAGAGAGAGAGAGAGAGAGAGATTACAAAAATGCAGTAGATCAGAAATAAACAGCAGGAGCAAAAAATAGAGGGGGCGTTTGTTCACTGATTCTGTTCCCAGAAAACTTGGAACACACACACACACACAGAGGTTAGTTACTAGTCCTTACCCTCCAAGTGAGCAACAATCTACATTGGTCTCACTCTGCTGACCATTTCTGCTGGGATTCAACACTCCAAATGCACTGTTCTGGTTCCGGGAACACCATGGTCTCAGCTTCATCCCCATTCTTGTTACTTAACAACCGGAAAGTGAGTTTCGGAGACAAAAACTAGAGAGAGAAAAGGAGGGTGGGGGGGGAGGAGAGAGAAGAATATGGCTGGCTGGGGAAAGAGATTTATCATATCTGCTCTTCTCTTTGTTGGTTTTCTGTGTGTTGGGATTTTAGCTAACAAGGGAGCTGAAGCAGCTGATATCAAATTTGAGCTCTCTAAGTTGGTCAGAACAAAAAGGAAACTTGCTCCTGGTTTCCACTATGTCAGCAAGAGAAGAGTTCCAAATGGACCTGATCCTATTCACAACAGGTACACTTCATACACTTACTAAATTTTATCTATGAATCCCACGTCGCTTGTGTTACCTGATACTGAGTTATATATAAAGCCAAATGCAATCCTCCTCTCACAACGAGGCCCCACGCTTATTGTACTTAAAAAGTTTTATAATGTTCTTTTTATCAGGAGAGCAGAGATATATAGACAACCACCAGGGCTAGCTTAAACTGGGAAGCAGCGGCCACCGCTAAAGCTTAAGAACACATCTAGACTCCTGAGAAACAATTGTTTCTCAAACAAAAACCAATCCCTGTTTGTGGCCGATTTACGTTCTTGTATTCGCAATCATGGGGAGCCTATATGGAGTATTTTGTTGTAAAATATTCATTTTATGTTAGGGAAATTACCGAAATTTCGTGTTTTGCTCAAGAAAAGTTGTATTTTTTATTAATTTATATATATAAAATCAAGTGTAGTTGTATTATGAATGCATTTTTTTTTATCCATGATTAAATAATTTGATGGGAAATGGGTTAGTTGAAGCTTCTTCTCTAAGCCTAATTAGGCAACCAACCAACCTGGAAAAGTCTGAAGACTTAGAAGCATCAGAATTTAACTATTAAAAGTTTCTTGTACCTGCTTTAACTTTTGAAAAAAAAGCAGAAGAATTCAGGGATAGGATTAGAGAAAGGTGATTGGCTTAAGAAATAAGGAAAAGGAACACAAACCCAAGATTGTAATATTGTATAGGTTTGTCAATCAGGGTTCGACTCTTCTAGAGAGCACTCTAGGAATTAAGTCTGCACCGGGCCGATGTGGGGGAGTATACCCTTAAGATTTTCCGGCAAGGTGATTACTTGAGGTGCAATTAGTTGGCTCAGACACACCTCACCGTTAAATCAAAATAAAAATAAAAATATAGGCTTCTAATTTGAATCAGTGGAAAATTACATTTTTTAGTATTGGTACCAAATTGCACATTTTATCCTTCAAGTTTCACATTTGTTTCAATTCCACAAAATTAAAAACGGTGTTAATGATTTTCGACGAAAAATGGGTTGTGCTCAACATGTGACCGTTTAATAGGTATATTTTTGTCATTTTATTACTCCATTAAACCTAAGGTGTTTTTCCCTAACCTTTCCTTAACAACAATTTAGATTTCTCTCTTATTCTTCACAAGGAAAGATTAAGAAAAAATATCTTACATTTAGTGGAGTGATGAAATGACAAAACTATTCCCATTAGACGGTCACATGCTGAGCACAACCATTTTCCATCCAAAATCATTAACAACGTTTTCAATTTTACGGAATTGAAACAAATGTGGAACTTGAGGGATAAAATATGCAATTTGGTAAACTTTAGGGTCTACATAGACACCCACTTATACTTTAGAGACCAAAAATATATTTTTCCCTTGCATCAAAGGGATAATTATATTATCTTTTGTTATGAATCTAAAGGATTGTTTCCCCCCAAATAAAGTAATTTTGCATAATTAAAGCCCTAAAGATGCCCTTTTTTTTTTCTTTTCTTTTTTTCTTTTAAAAGAAAAAGAAAATAGTCTTTTCCTGGTAAATGTTGCATGCACGCATCTTCTGCAGAATTATTTGCATCTTAAGTTTAAATTACTTTACATAATTATAAAAGGGCAATAATTTTTTTTTTATACCCATGAGTGTCCCCATAGTTACACAAGGTGTGAGACTAATCTCGTTTGGAGTCTGTGGTTGCCCCTCCTAACAAATATTTTTTCGAACCTTGATTTTGCAGAGGTCCCTCAACTGCTTTAACTCAGTGGGCCTTACCACTTAAGTTATCCTATATTGGCATAAAAGGACAATAATAATTAGAATCACTCTATCGATCCACCAAAGTAAAATTTTAAAAATACAAAGCAACCCCAATTCCTTTTCTCTTTCACTTTCTCTTTTTGTTTTCCCTTTTCTTTTGTTGGTTAGATTTTGAATGTTTCAAGAATTAAAGACTCTTGGTCTAAAGTAACTGAAATTCAAATTTAGGGCCCTTTCTTTGGGGGGATTGGATTGTATGTGAGACAGAATCACATCTCCTGTTAGCTTTGAGTATGAATGACAAGTGGAGGAATACAGGGCTCTTTTTTGTAAGAATACCTCATGGTTAAGGTTTGGTCCCTAAAGTATGGTCGTGAGTGTCTACGTGGGCCCTAATGTTTGCTAAATTGCACGTTATTAGTAATTTTAGATGAAAAATGGGTTTTGCTCAACACGTTTCTAATGAAAATAAACAATTCGGTCTTTTCTCTCTCATTCTTAAGACTGAATTATTGTTAAGGAAAGACTAGAAAAAAAATATATTAGATTTAATAGAGTGATGAAATGACAAAAATATTCCCATTAGAAAGCCATGCACTGAGCACAACCTATTTTTCGTCAAAAAAATTAACGCCATTTTCAATTTTGCTGGATTGAAACCTTTGAAACAAATGTGAAACTTGAGGGACCAAATATGCAATTTGGTAAACCTCAAGGTTCATGGGAACACACACCCAATACTTTAAAGCAACTCAGTGCACGAAGGCTCCTGCCATTGCGGGGTCTAAAGAGAGTCAGACGTATGCAGCCTTATCCCTGTATACACTGAGACTGTTTTGAATATTTGAACCCGGGACCTTCAGTTCACAATAGAACCACCTTACCATTGTACCCCTATACATACCATACTTTAGGGACCAAAAATATAATTTTCCCAATCCCTTTCTATCGAGGTGGTAAGACTATAACTACCTCAATCAGTAACTCAGTGAGAGATCAAAGGGTGAAGTGTTAATCTCTAAAAACGACCAGGTTGGCTTTATAGCGTAAAACCCTCCCATCTGCTTCTATAAAGTCGAGTCCAAACAGAGTACAAGCATGCTTAATGTGGCAAAAGCAGACAAAGATTCAACCTTTGTTATACCACTCACCGCGTGGGCATTGTCTATCACTCACTGTCCCTACCCTATGTTGTGCATGTGTATAACAATCTCATCAATACCGTCTTTAAGTACTTATGTTCTTCTTAGTATATTTTAATTGCAAAATATATATTATTCCCATATTCCAGGACGCTTGGAGCAACGCATAAATCTTTGTTTCTTCCCAGCTGCAGATCTAGAAAATCAATTGAGGGAGGTAAAAAAAAAAATTAGACGTTTATACGATATTTATATAAATTAGGGGGACTTATGTAAAAATTTAAAGGTTTTAATTGAATTTTTATAAAGATGTAAGGGTAAAAATGAAAATTTCAAAAGTTGAGGGGGTGGATTGAGTCCAGCCTCGGTCTACGGAGGCTCCGCCATTGTTTCTTCCCCCTCATATGTTCCCCAAGTCTTTTTTTTTTTTTTTTTTTTTTTAATCAATTCCCAAATTTTCACTCCAATTATTTTATTTACTGCTAAGATAAGGGCAGCCAAGTGCACAAAGGCTCCCGCCATTGCAAGGTCTGGAGAGGGTCAGATGTACATAACCTTATTTCTGTATACAGAGAGATTGTTTCCAAATTTTTATTTTTCGAAAGACTGGCATTTCTCTGCCACTTTTGGGTTTCTTTTCCGTCTTCATTTTTTTTCCCTCTAAAGGCCATCCATCACCTTCAGCACTTCACACAAATCAGAAAACCATGGGCTTGTTGCCAGGGGAGCTTAGACACACTTGGGCTTGCAAATGCATATCATATCAAGCTTGGGCTAAGGATTGAGCTATCAGACAGTCTAAGAAATCAAGCCCATGTTTCAAGTATATAGAAATGCATAGCATAATTTGGCTATTTCAAGGTCAGTTTCAGTCTATTACTAGACTATTTCACAAGTTCAATCAGCACAAGAGGTAAAATTTATGAAGATGAACTGTAATGAACGGCTATCTAATTTTGTAGCAAGTGGTGACGGCATATGTTCCATTATAATCTGGATTGTTTAGTATATTATAAACACCAATAAACATCAAAACCTTTAATCTTTGGTCATATAAGCACCTAGGAAGCCACAGTAAAGTGTTTATGCAGTGATACTCAGTTAAAATAAGCACTTATTTCGAAGGAAACGTCAAAAGTAGAGATCATATTTCAATTACAAAAGCAAATCGATAACTTACCGAAGTACGCAGAGGTTTTCAATGGCTTCGAATGCAACATTTTATCTTCTAGCAATCTTGTTTGCCAAAAAGCAATGGAAATTCATCAATTTGTTCAGACAAACCCTGTTCCTCGGCAATGCTTTCCAACGATTTGTAAACCTTATACATAGACCACCTGTCCCCGGGCCTAGACATCACACAATTACACGCTATCCTTAGAAACCGCTCAATCACTTCGTCATGGCCCCTTCCACAGAGATTTTTATCAATGGCATCCTTAATTTGACCCCAACTACACAACCGACTCACCCAATCCACCAAATTACCTTTAAACCCTTCCTCGCCACTACTGACTTCAAGAAGTTCCTGTCCAGTTGCCAACTCCAGCAGCACTACCCCGAAACTATACACATCACCTTTAATTGAAGCAACCATTGAGCTTGGGTATTCCGGTGCTACATAACCGAATTCACCTAAATCTCCATGGTCAAAACTACTGTCATCTGAAAAAGAATTCACCATTTTAGCCAATCCAAAGTCCACTATCCTAGGATCAAAGTCCTCATCGAGAAGAATCACACTAGAGCTTATGTTCTGGTGCAGGATTGGAGGGCGGCAGCCATGGTGCAGCCAGGCAAGACCCCTGGAAGCACCCAACCCAATCCTGAACCGAGTTGGCCAATCCAGTGCACTTGCATCATTTCCCTTCAGTAACGAAGATAGAGTCCCATTTGGCATGTGCTTATAAACCAAAAGTTTCTCCTCTTCCACCACGCAAAACCCCAAAAGTGGTGCCAAATTCGGATGCCTGAGCAGCCCTAAATCATGCATCTCCAACCGGAACTGCTTTTCGCTCAATTTGCAATTACTGAGACGCTTAATAGCGAGTGCTGACCCATCGGGGAGGATGGCCTTGTAAGTTGTTCCTGTCCTAGTAGAAATTATGACATTCTCAGGAGAGAAATTTTTTGTAGCAGCCAATAAATCTGATAATCTAACTCTGACAAGTGGTTTCTGAAACAGTGAAACTTGAGCAAGCTTGTGAGCTTTAAGCCTCTCCGCCCAATCGTCACTATCATCTCTTCCAATGGCATACCCTATCTTCCTCCTCCAACTCGATTTTGTGAAGTACCACCACCACAGTCCAAATCCCAACAGCATGGACGCTGCAGCACCAAAGACACCGGCTGCAATAATAATCGCCAAATTCTTCTTATTCAAACCACCACAGTTGCCCAACGGCCCTCCACAGAGTCCACTATTACCGTCAAAACCAGACGAATCAAAATCATTGAAAAACGATGGTATTGTACCGAAAAGTTGATTGCTCGCCACGGAAAATTTCTTAAGCCGTCCCAAAGTAGAAAATTGGTACGGTATACTACCAGATAATCTATTTTTCGCAAGTATAAGATTATTCAAATAGGAGCAGTTAACAAGATCAACCGGAATCGAACCGGTGAGATCGTTGTTCGACAAATCTAGAGTTACTAAATAAGGCAACCAAGTGCAAATTTGAGGAGGAATCGAACCGGAGAGACCGTTACCGGAAAGATCAAGAGTTTGCAAGCTGTGACAATACTGCAAATCCTCCGGAATCCGACCGTTTAGGTTCATGTCACGAAGCGCCAGGCCGATGAGACGATTCTCCCGATCGTTCCAGCATGATACCCCGTCGAATTGGCAGATGAATCCGACTGTGGTGTTGCTGAAATTCCACGATCTGAGCTTTCCCTGTGGATCGTCGAGTGAGCTCCGCACACTTCTCAAGCACCTACGATCGTCCTCGACGATCGCAAACGATTCAACAAACCAAAACACGACCGTAATCGCGAGTACAGAGTTCAATAACCTGAAACAGCTCATGATGAACGAACCGACCGAATTGCGATCGCAATGAGGTAGGATTAGGGTTTAGAATCTGAAGAAATATGAGGTTGAATCTATATAATCATATTTGAAACGGATTGGAAGAAAGTATGGAGAGAGACATCTAGCTTGCTTCAAGGAATTTAGAATTGATGGTGGAATTTCGAACGGTTGCGCGACGATTCAAAAGTTAAGTTTGACGGAAAATTATCGTAGACACCCCGAATATTTTTAGAAGTTCTACCGACACCCCTTGATATATGGAAATTATTTGGAACCTGTCAAAAATATAAATAAATAAAAAAATAACTCTTTGTCTTCAACTTATTTGAATTTAAAAAATTAAAGTTATTTCACGCAATTACATTTATATCCTTTGAAAAAATCCTAAACCATGTCGTTTTATACTCTTTTTTTTTCTACTTCATCTTTCCCGCCCAGTCCTCCCTGATGCATATGGCCACCACTTTCCACTGCCCAGCCCGATGTTGTACACCTTTCACCGCTAACCACGACATCGGCCACCTTCCATCGCCAGCCACGAGTTGACCACCTTCCACTACCAACCCCCCTCCCCCCTATCCAGACACTACCATGAAAACCACCATCTTCACCACCATTGAAAAATGTAAATATAGCAGGTATGTAATGATGGTGGGTATTAACGATGATTTTGGTACAGATCTGGTTATTTCGTGTGGGGGTGGCGTGGTGGCTTTGGGGATGGCCATGGTGGGGATCAACGACAAAAGTGTAACGACGATTTGGGAGGTGCAACGTTTGTCTCATTGTGCCACGCGATGAAGGTGGCTTAGAGTAGCAACGGTGACAGAGGCATCAACTTCTTCTTTTTGTGGGGGAGATGAGCTACAACAGTGTGTTGCGGTGGTGATAAACATTTGGAGAAGAAGATGATTTAATTATAGTTTGAACCCTAAATTTTTTTGTCATATCTTATTTTCCACCTTTTTGTTTTAATTATCTTATATTAATCATTAAAGATATTATATTAAAGGGCAATATAGTCTTTAGCACTAACATATTATGGTTAAATTTGAAAATACGAAGTTTGAGTTGAAAGTCAAAGGGTATAATGGACAATTTACTCCTATTTATTGTTGATACTTTATACCACTCACCTCCCCTGTCATTTTGTACTAAACTAGATTAAGTCCTGTCATTTTACAAATACCATTAAGCTCCCTTGTCATTTTGGTCAAAGATCACTTACCTCTCTTATAGATAAAAAATTAATAAAAAAATTATTGTAAGGACAATTTTACCCTTAACTATTTAAAAATAATTAAAAAATAAAATACATAAATAACCCTTTAAATTTGTGTTTTTTTTATATATATATATGCTACATGGCATTTCATAAATTAAAAATAATATTTTTTTTTTAACTTTAAATTTTACGATGTACTATTTATTTAATTCACCATGTACAATGTTTTTTTTTTTTAAGAAAAACTAATAATTCTCTCAAAAATTAAAAATTGTTGTACCTCATAAAAGTTATTGTAATTTTTTATATGAAAATCACAATTATTTCAATCCTAGCCCGTCAGAGTCTCCACCACTAAACTGACTGCAACCATCCCCGCGGTCAACCATGGTGACGACAGCACCACTGTCGGCTCCTCGTGTAGACACCACCGTGCCGAAGACCACTACCACCACCACTAGATGATCTCTCTTTCTCCCTCTATTTTTCAATTTTTTTTTTTAAAATTAAAAGGAACAAAATGGAACAAATCATAAATTTTTGAAGTTTTCTTGTAAAATTGTATAATTTATGCAAAAAAAATTCAAATTCCGAATTTGTGTTTGTTTTTTTTTTTATTGGCGTTGGCGGTGAACGTTTGTTGTAGTGATTTGTGGAACTCTGCAAAATTAATAACAATTCCCAAACATAAAACAATTTGACTTTTAGTCCTGTACTAGTTTTATGCTCACGGATAGCGTGGGGTGTTGAGTTCTATATTTGTAAAATTTTGTTTGTATATTTTTTTATTGTGTTTGATTTATTTTTAATTGGAATTCTTATTTTAAAATATATCCTACTTGAATTTAGGAGAAAACACAAAAGACCTTATACACTCTTTTTCGTTTAATTTTTTTGTTTTCATAGTCTTTTTTTATTTCTCTTGAAGAGGTGTATCTTAATTTCAACTTAAAAACATTTTTTTTTTTTTTTAATTTAATCATTATTTTTTGTCTTCAATATGCCCTCGTAGTGTCTATTTTTGGTTAACTAATCTATTATTCTAATTTTACTATATATTATTAGGGTTGATTAGTTTATTCAATACTTTTTTAAAAATTTGGGTGGAATAAAATGGTTGAGTTATTTTTTTCTTCATTGTAGAGTTGTTTTTTTCAATTTTTAGTTTTTCTACAAATACATGGATTTCTTTTTCATATTATAATATGGGTCCCTAAAAATCGCACCGAAATAATATTCAACAAGCATCATCATTTTAGATTTCATTAGTAGTTACCAATACATGGAAATTCCCAGATATATGTTTTAATTAATAATTTATGTATTTTAATACGTGTCATAATTCCAAATGTATAGTTACATATAAAAGATAAATCGTTCTATTTCATGTTTTGATAATATCATTTACCAACTTCCCCCTAAAATAAAATAAAACGACAATATCAATAACAACTTTAAACCAACAAATGAAACGTAAATACATAGAAAATCTAATGCTTTATACAGAAATCAAAACTAAATTACATGCGGAAAAACAAATAAAAATGATGAATAAATTTATCACATTTAGATCAATAGATCAAGTATTGATCAAGCTATTTTGATCTTGATGTCGGTCTCAATCTTGAAACTCCTGTATCAAGAATTGCAATAACTCGAACTAACTGTTTTATAATTGAATTATAAGACGTTGGCAAGTTCTTGGCATATTTAGAAAATACTAGTCAACCTCTTTGATTCATTTTTTTTTTTTAAATATAAATTTCATTCTCTTATTTAGAAAAAAAAATATTTTTTTTTTTCAAAAATTTACTAACACCCCTATTTTTTTTTTTTTTAAAAAATAAATTTTTACTCCATTTTTTTTTAAATTATATTTACCCCTGACCCACCCCAACCCACTGTTGTCACCACCCCATCATTTTTTTTTTTTAATTTTTTAAAAAAGAAAGGAGTAAAAAAATATATTTTATTAAATAAGGATGTTAGTGTAAAAAAATATAACAAAAAAATTTAAAAGAAATTAATTTTTAATTGTTGATTATTTTTAAATTGATAAGGGTAAAATTATCATTACAATAAAAAATGGAAAGCTAATGACTAAAAATAATAGCGAAATGAACGGTATTTAGCAAATAATAATAAAAAAAAATGATAGTTTTAGGGGTAAAAAACAGGAAAAATGAGTGATAAATAGAATATTAAGAGCATCTCCACACCAAATAGCCATTTATATTAGCTAAAATCTTATTTTGCCTCTTGGGTTTTACCTAATACATATTTAGAATTGTATTCCAACCATGTTATCCAAATGAACTAACTATGTATATATATTAATTTTGGCTAAACAATAATTTACCTAGTGGTTGAAGTATATAATATTGATGTTAAATATGTAAAATGATAATTACACCATTTGACTCATGGGATGACAAATTTCTCCACTTTAAGTAGAAATGACTCTCGAAAAAATTATTAGGTAAAACTAAAATCATGATTATTGGGTTGGAGGTCAAATTTTTAAATTTGGTTAGACAAAATCATAGTTACATTATTTGGATGATGGGATCGCTCATGGATTGGAGTTGCTCTGAGAAAACTCAACGGGCACCGTCTAAAGGGCGTAATTGGTTAAGTGAGTAAACGACGTCGCAGAATATGTAACCCTTCATCACACGACGCCGTGCCGTAGTCTCAATTACGACACCGAACTGCTGAAAGTGACGCCTAAACGGATTCAAAAAACCACCTGTTGATTGGAAATCAAAAGGAAGGGTAATCTCGTAATAACGACATCCCTTTCAGTTCATAACAGACGCCAAAAGGCAGCTACTCCGATGCCCTCCGCTGTAACAGCCATGGAAGAAGAAGCCGAGGTAATCTCATCGAATTTTACCGGAATACCTAATCTCCGATCACCTACTCCGTCTCATCCACCGCTGTCTCCGCACCGGCACTCTTCGATATGCTTTTTCTTTCTTCAATTTTCATGAAATCCGCCGTTTAATTTTCGGTTTACTTGACTTTGAAATCTAGGTGTTTGTTTTGTAACGGATTGTTTACTTGATTATAGAAAATGGTGGCGTTGAAGAGGGCGTTCGCGGACATAATACTGAACACGGCGAAAGAGGCAGCTGCTCGTGTAATGGTGTCGGAACGAAAATCTCTTGGATTTCAGAAAGATCTCAGCTCGACGAAGGATGAATCGCTTCAAATGCTCGTTCGATTGAAACAGATGATCGATGCCAAGGTAATTTCGTTTTGAAAGAAATTGATCAATGCGATTCTTGTCTGTTCTTCTTTTAGTTCTTCGATTCAAATTTTCGTGATTGCCTCATATCCTTTGGATCATCATAACGTGTTTTTTTTTTTTTTCTTTCCAAAAATTGTATTTGGATCACTGTTAGGTTTTTGGCGTTATTTGATCTGTGTTGAATTTAAACACCGTTTACTTGAGCGAAAACCTCTTTTTTGAAACCTCTCGCTGTCAGTATTGCTGTTCTTGATTCATAATGTATCTACACTAGGCAGATTTAGAATTTTCAGATGCAGATTTTTGCATTATGACTTAACTGAGTCAATGTTTTGGTTCAAAGCAAACTGTGGTTTTAGACTTTCATATTCAGCACTTAAAACTGAACGCATCAAATTAATTGTGTTTTGATAACAAAATGATTCAATTTAAAATATAAATATCACTTAAAAATTGTTCAAAATTTTAAGTAACGCATGACTGATTTATTTTTTTAGTACTTCTAACTTGAAACAACGAGACATCTATATACCACAACCTCTAGTCAACGTCAATACTATAAAATTTTGAGGAAAAAATAGACACAAACAATTATAGATAGAGTAAATTGAGAAAAAAAATAGAGAGAAAAAATTGTAGAGATAAAATATTTTAGAAAAAGAAAATTGAAAAAATTACTTTAGGGACAAAAATTTGTAGAAAGATTTTTTTTTTATATATATATTTAAAGTATTAAAAAGTAAATACTTATTATATTCTATACTTAATAAATTCAACACTTAATTTTTAGTGTTATCAAACAGGTGAGTTATTGTTTGAATTTTGAACCTATTATCTCTTCTGAAATTCAGAGCTCATTCTTGCTGGGCTGGGCTTGATGATCATTAATATGAATCCAACCTCTGTAAAAATTTAATTCACTTATGTAGCATTTGGAAGCCAAGAATTGTAGCCTTCGAATAGGAATTAGAAACGAATAGATGCAAAAATTTTAAAAATTTATGTGTGTTCATTCCTAATTCCAATTTCATGGCAACCAAACATCACCTTAGTTTCAGAGTTTCGAATTTCTGAACTATTAAGAATAAATGCTAAAGATCATGGTTTGATAATATTCACAGACCTCCAAATCTGAGGTTGCATCGTTGAGTCAAAGAAGAAGGATTGAAGAACTTGAAGGTCAGATTGATGAAGCCGAAGGAATAATTATAGACCTTAGAGTAGAACTGAGAGAAGCCCAGCATCAATTGAATATGGTGAAGAGCAGCCAACTTCAGTCTTCAGAAACATGCCCTGAATTAATGATAAATTCTGAATTGAACCCAAGAATTCTTCTTGATACAAACTGTTGTAATTTTGCAAAAGATAGTACAATGTCGATAGACTGTGAAGATGATCGGAACTTTATCATGAAGAGTGAGTCAAACCTCAATGGCGAGATGGAGAATATGGTTGTTAAGCCTGAGGATTCGTCTGGCGTGGATGAGGTGCGTGTTAGCAATAAATATGTCAAAGTACTCAAAATGAGAAGGAGAAGAAGAAAACCTCGAAATGGGAATGCTAAAGCTACCTTATGCAAACATCGGTTTTCTCAGCCAATGAAGCTTCACCCTGAGCCTGAGAAGATAAATAATAAGGTGGAGACTCTGGAGAGTGCTCAAGCTGTTCGCCGGAGTCTGAGGGAGAGAAAAGTCAAGTCTTGGGATGATTTTGCTATGCCAAACGGGTCACTAACCAGTCGAAGCAAAACGGATTGTGGATCAAGATCCTTACTTTCACGTTGCAATAGTGCGAAATCTGGTGAAGATAACTTGAAATTAAAAAGTAAGGGTGGGATTAAAATCGATGTGAAAACGAGCAAATCAAGTGATGGGTATACTTTGAGCAGGAAGCGGAAGAAGGAAGAGTTAAGTGAGCCGGAGAACAGCTGCATGAAAAGGAGGTCGGAGGATAAGCAAAATGACAGCGAACAACTTATGCTGGTTGCTCATCAGGTTCGGAAATTGTTTTCTCCCTTGTTATTACTAGAATTTAGTCTTACGTTTTTCACAACAAAAAGAATGAAATTTGGATCATTCATTTGCATATGCATTACTGTCTGTTGGTTAATTTGCACATTGGAAAGGGATTATGATTTTAGCAGAAATTCAGGATAAGATGACACGCAAAAGTGTTTAAGATGGTTTTGGACATGAGAAGAACTATAGTTGAATTGATTAGAAACTGAATTCGTGTAACAAGTATTCCAAGTGGAAGAGATTGACCTAAGAAAACCGGTTTCTCATGATTGTCTGAGAATTCAGTATAAATATATATATATGTGTGTGTGTGTAATAAAAGAAATCAGTATAAATTTTTCAAACATATTTTGGTTACATATTTTAAGGGAATATTGCACATTCGTCTCTCAAATTTTTCCATTTTTTTAAAAGTTCCATTTTTCTCTCTTTCCCTAATGACCATGAAAACCTCCTCTATTAGAATTCACGTCCCCCTTTTTTCTCTCAGTTCCTAGTCAGTCACCCTTCTCTCAAATCCAACAATCAATGCATCACGCACTTCTATAAACATCACTCTTTGATTTATTAAAATTTAAAAATATTTTTCCCCAAATTTGTAGATTTTACAATCTATGTTTAATTTTTAATTTTATTATTTTGATACAGTATTCCGTTTTTCCTTCTGTTTTCTTGGATGTTTATATCAGTTTTATTAATGGAACAATTGACAAATTTTTTTTGAGTTCATCTTTTTACATCGGTGCCTTCAGGTATGGGATATGCTCTAGTGTATGTGTGTGTATATATATTTCAAATGACAATCAACAATTTGACGCAATTCAAATTTTGTCTTAAGTTTTTGTGTAATATTAATTTGCAGAGAATTTCAGTTTAAAACGGTAAAACGACAACAAAGAAATTAATAGAAAGAAGCTTATGAAACCGAATCCACTCCTTCGATCGATGTATACTTGAAGTTCTAAGAGAATGGAAAATTTGTGTTTAGTTGATTTTTACTGATTTCATGTGCAGCTTATTTCTCTGTCTGAAGAAGGAAGGTAAGAAAGGAGTTGGCTTTTCCCATCGTTTCTTGGAGAAGATCGCAAAATTTGCTATGGAACTTGGAGTGAAAGAGGCTTTATCAGACTTCTATGTTCAACAGGTTATATCCATTAACCTCGGTATTTTATTTTTTTTCCTGTGTAAATACTTCATCCATCAAAGAAGGAGCTATTCTATTTATGATTGAGGTGAGCATATGTTTAAGTTGATTTTTTTTATATACCCACGAGTGTCCTCACACCCACACAAGGTGTAAGACTAATCTCGTTTGGAGTGCATGACTACCCCTTTCAACAAATGCTTTTCTACAGACTTGAACTCCTGACATTCGAAAGATCCCTCAACTATTTTAACTCAAGTAGGCCTTACCATTTGAGCGATATATATTTCAGTTGATGGTCCAAGACTAGAGGAGTGCAACAGGTGGTTTGGACCAAAATCGCAGACCAAACCAATACTAGGCGGATTTGACTAATTTGAACCGTGTACTGTCCGATGATGTGCGGGTTGGGGTGGGGTGAAGTGTGCGGGTTGGTTAGTGTAAATCATGGGTTACCCAATAATGTGCGGATTTGGCCTATTTTTGGGTTGAGCTAACTAGAATCGTGGGTTGCCCAAGGCGACAAATGAATTTAGGAAAAAAATTTCACAAAGGCGAATGAATTTAGAAAGAAATTTCCACAAAGGCGGAGAATGAATTAGGATTTAAGAAGAACGACGACAACAAGATGTAAGGGGAATGGTCAATGGTGGTTGGAACATATAGAAACCGTAGGCAACGACTTAGATATTATTTATATCATCACAAAAAAAAATCATTTTTGTGTTCTACTTGGCGGACGGGTTGAACCCCTAAGAAAATGGACTAAACCGTAACTCGCCCATTCATGTGCAGTTTTCAAGGTTTATGACTTGCACAATGTGCAGATTTGTATTGGGTGGTTTTTTTGCAGTGCGATTTACACGGTTTTGACGGATTGGACTGATCCGTTGCACACCCATATCCAAGACTGAATTGTCTCTATAGATCCTAGATTGGTTAATTTTGGGGTGAGGGCCTAAATTTTTTATGATGTTTCTGGGCCTTGCCGAAGGCTTCTGGGCTGGTCCTCTTGGTGGGTTGGGATAAGACCCATACTCCTCTATTGGACATAGAACCTTCTGCATCTACGAAAACATGTAAGGGTTTGCCATTGACACCCCATGTTTTATCAAATACCATGGGGATCCATTACTTTTCTTGATTGGGGTATAGGAGCCCGGAATAGTTGTTTGAACAACGAGTTAGAGTTACATTTAGGTATAATCAATGTCAATATTGGCATTTTTCTTGGTTGGAGTATAATACGACTCAAATCGAAATTCATATCCGATGATGTTATTTGATGAAATTTCAATTTTATGTAAAAAGACATAATTCTCCCCATTAATGTCCTTCACTTTTTTTTTTCTTCTCATTCGCCCCCTCGCCCTTTCTCTCCTCCTCTTGCTCCCCAACCTACTTGAACGATTTTCACCTCATCTACAGCCACAACCATCCACTCAGTGGCAGATCTAAAAAATTAATTGGTGGACTAATTTTTGTTAAATGTTTATTTGCTATTTGTATAAGTTAGGGGGTGTATATAAACTTTAAAAGGGTTTCGATTGAATTTTATAAAATATAAGGGTAAATTGTCTTTTACCCCCTCTATTTTATGTAATTGTCATTTTACTCCCTTCCACTTCAAAATGTTACACTTTACCTATTTTTACTTTTGAACAAAGTGAAAAACTATTTTTTTCCGTTTAAATCAATAGAATATGCTTAAAAATAAATGAAATTAGATTTTCTTTCCAATTTTGATGAAATAGACGAAATTACTCTTTTATTTTAAATTTTAATTTAAATTTTAGATGAAATAAACGAAATTGTTCAGCTCGGATGCTCGAACCTGAAGCACCAGTTGGTTCGTCATCATCATCAGAGACGTCACTGAACCAACTAGCCACCTTAGATGACCATGCCGTCTAGATATCGCCAAAGAATATGACCAAAAAACAAAAAGAGAGGGAGCAACGGACAACAAAGTACTCAACGGAAAAGGGTGACAATAAAATGGGAAAACACGGAAAGACGAATAAAAAAAAAAAAAAAAAAATTCTACATGGACGAAAATAAAGAGAATTAAAAATGGAAAGTAATTATCAGATTAAAATTAAGGGATAATGACATTTTTGGTTTTTGATAAATGACTCTGGTGTTCAATTGCACTCCCATATTTGAAAGTAAATACATTAGTCCCTCACATTTTAAAATTATTTCAATTTTGTTCCAATTACTATTTTGTTAAAGTCAATGGTAACGGTTAAATGGTATTTTGGTCATTTTGCATTTAAATCTAATTTCTATTACTCGGCCTATATAGATTAATTATACTTTGTATCCTATTATTTTTAAAATTATATTTTTTATCCTTATTTTTTTAAATAATTATATTTATCTCTCGCTCTACTCTACCATCTCACCGCCACCAGGCACCACTCGCCACCGCCAACACCAACTGCCAACCACCAACACCGCTAACCGCCGCCACAAACAACACCACCCACCATTGCCACCGCCACAAATTTTCAGCTAGCCCCAAAACCAAAACAGAGGACTCAAAAATAGGAGACATCAGATGAGAGAAATTCCGAGGAGGCTCACTTATCAACCACGTGTCACATCCTCCAACCACGTGACGCCCACGTATCAACCGAGCAATAACCTAGACGAGCAGGTTAAGGCCAGGGAGGCCCGACGTTGTCGTTCAACTCGATTACATCTGAACTAGACTCCATAGACGTTTCACCTCAGGAATTGAATCAACCAACCAAAAAAAATCCTCTTGAACGACAAGTAAAGCAAAGCACTCGAGGTGTCGACAATATCTGACCACTCTACTTGGACAATTGTTACAACAACTCTCCAAATATGAAAAGAACGGTTATGATCTTGAAATAACGACTCATTATTCTTAAGTCCCATCAAATCCGGGATACTAATGGGTGTGTACTGAAATTGAATAAAAGACTTATCAAATAAATCATTCATCTTCTATAAATACCACAAGAGGGCCTTATTCAGGTGCGCATAATTTTATTTGCTATTACTCTGTTAAAATTATTTCATAATTTCCTACTGATTCTCGCATCGGAGATACAACATCGGTAAGTCTACCTGCAATGAATTATTTTGCAGAAACTCTACATTGTAAAAGATCATATTCCGATATTCCGAATCTCGACATCATATCTCACAATTCAATATTCGGTATCATCACTTAAAATTCACCCAAGAAAAATACAATAGTATATTTAATTATGACTCGAGAATTGGTAGGTGGGGAATTCAACAAATTAATCCTTGCCACTAATCCAATAAATTAGGTTAGTGATAATGATGATTAATTAACCAACCTAGTTGCTAATCGAAAAAGGGTAAGAGGGAATTGATCGTCTGTCACATCCGGGAGGAACCTATCGCACGTGGGCCGGTTCCCCCTTATCCGGGTTTTGACTCGACTCTTTGATCCGTTCACCCGGAAACACGACACCCGCCTGCCCACCCAATAAAGTCATGCGTAATAATGGGCCACGAACAAGTTTTTCTTCCAAGAAAATCATGACATTGGGAATTTTCATTATTTAAGTGCACTTCAATTTTCTTTAAAAATAAAAAATAAAAATAAAAATAAAAAATATGCACGCCGTGCACTTATTTTATTTTTATTTTTCTTGAGTTATTTTTTAAAAAAATTGGTGAATTTTTTTTTTTTTTTTTTAAATCTAATTAGTGAAAAGTGCTTTTGTGTTATTAGGTTTTGATTTAATTTTTTAAATTAGATTTCACTTGTGTTTTAATCCCGCATTGCAGGAATTGTAGGGATATTGCAGGAATTGTAGAAAATCTTTTAGTGAGTAGATTCGATTTTTATAGTGAATTCTGTTACATGTAATTAACGTTAGTTACAATTTCATAATTGTTACTTTTTACACATATTTGTGCATTTTTAGTTACATGTACTTATATAATATTAGTTACATGTTACAATTACATATATATGTATAATATTTTGTGACGTTACTGAAAAAATATCAAATTTTTTAATTACATATCAGATATATATAACTAAAAAGTTATATATTATTAAAACATGTAACTGAAAAATATCAAACTTCTTAATTACGAGACATGTAACTAAAAAGTTACATATTATTGGAAAAGTTACATATTATTAGAATACGTAACTGAAAAAAAATAAAAAATAAAAAAAAATTAGTTACTTGTAACTAATACAGTAATATTACACAGAAAATAGTTTCATGTAGCTAACGCGTGACTATCACTTGAGTAAGATTTCCGATTTTTTAAAAGAGATGGGATTAAATTAAAAATTTTTACTACATGTAAAATTTTTGACCAATTAGAACTTAAATGTATTTTTAGAAACCACAAATGTAGCTAATAAGCGTAAAAATTTCATGACATGGGTCCTACGTAATCATAGAATTAAAAAAGTATTACGTTTCTACGATATTAATTGATACACGTAAAAGACTATGTATAATATGCGTGTCGATTTGTTAAGTATGTCCGAGACTTTTGTGCAAAACAAGATGAGAGTCTATCCCCAATATAAATAGAGGGTTGTATATGCATGTTTTTAAATTATTTCCTTTGATTTTTTTGGCCCGTGTTGATTCCTAAAAATGTTAAAAATAAAACGTGTGACGGTTTGGAAGTTAACTCTTCAATCTATCTATCACGTTGGAAGTTTTTTTTTAATTAAAAATTATAACTTTTTATCAAAAATTACATGATTTTGTTCATCTTATAAACATGATGTTAGTGGGATACCATGGAATTTTTTCTCTAATCATTGTGTTATATATGTTGATGCACGAAAAATAATTTTGCATTATTTTCTAAAAAGGCAAAAACGAAATATATATATATATATATATATATATATATATATATGTATATATGAATATAATTTTTTTCTAAAAAATAAATCACGATAATTTTACATCAAATTCTACATAAGCAAATTTGATGTCACTAGGGGCTTGAATTTTCTCAACTCAATGTGGGTTCGCCATTATATATTAAGGTGGTGTTTGGTTAACGTTTCCGTTTTTCTTTTCTATTTTATAAAAATGGGATGAGAAATATGTTTACCTTCTCATTAATTTTGGGAAAAAGCATTTAGTAATGACGATTGTTTCTTTGAGGACAAAATCAAAGAAGTATGTTTGGTTACAAAATTAGCCCTCGTATTTTTTTTTATTTTACTTTAAATGCAAAAGATAAACTTACATATTTCTTTTAAGCAATTAATTTCGTAAATTATAGTAAAATAAAAAAAAAAAATTATAATTAAATAAAGTAATTATTGGAAAATACCTTACTGTGTTTCTTTAGGCCGAATTTGATAAATAAAATAAAATAAAAATATATCACTTTTCTGTATTTGAGACTAACAAAATTTAAATGTAGACCTCATAAATAATTTTAAAAATATCAATTTTGTCCGTTTAAGTAAAAATAAGGCTTAATTTGCCCCTATGGTTTTAGTTGTACAAGTAAATTTGTGTAGAAATATTAAAAGACTATTAAATTACCGAAATAAACATATATTATATTTATTTATTCTAAATATTAACTATGTATAAATAATAAGATACATGTAAAAAATATTTGCTTTTAGTAACCTATTATTAATTAAAAAAAATTAAATAAATCTCGATCTTTTCTCATTAATACCCACAAAATTCTCAAGAATGAGAAGTCAGGGACCTTTATACAGAATATCTAATTCCCTTTCCATTTATAGCAGGATCTGGTAACCATTCTTGATCAAGGGTCAAGGCCCGAGCATGGGACATGGTTTGAGGCATCCTCGAATATCCCAATTAAATGGGTCACCTGTATGTAATCTCTAGCTAAGATCTCAAGTAATTCAAGGTCGTGCTCAAATATATGTGTTCTTGGTAATCTACTTGGGTCCTAGACAGAGTCCTCAGATCCCTATGTTGAGTACGACCAAACGTGAATTTCACATAAGTCTTAAAATATGATGTTCGAGATTCATGTGTATTCCACATAGATTTCTTTTTACGCATGACGTTATTCCACATGGATTCCATTAATATTGAATCATAATTTTACAAGAATCTAAAAAGACAATTTGGGAGCTTATTAGACTTGTCAAAAATAATTGCATCTAATTCAAAGAAAAATTATCACTGACACCTTATGCCTTTAAGACAGATATTTCGATATTTCCTTGTATTTCTTCTAATACCACGGACACAATTTATCTTTTTAATTGAGTAGTCAACCTCTCAAATCAGAGTTGATTTAAATTCTAATTTTACCCTTATAATATAAAATTCATTTATAAAATTACTAAATTGCCTTTTATCTTATGTGTATAATGGCAAAATTATATTTTCTTTTTCTTTCTTTTCTCCCTTCTCCTTCATCCTCCCACCTCATCTTTTCTGACAAATTCCACCATTGGTTGTCGTTGACAACATTTTTTATTCTCTCTCTCTCCTTCCCTAGCCCCCCCTCCTCATCCTCCCACCAGCAAGGCCTCATCATCTCTTTGTCGAATCTCGCAGATCTAACGAGGGTTTTGCACAAATCCAGTGGTCTACCGGACCTACATAAAGGTTTAGGAGAGAGAGAGAGAGAGAGAGAGATAAAAGGAGAATAAGAAGAAGAAAAATACAAAAAATGGTAGATTGGCTGTGACAGTGATAGCAGTTTAAAGATGGTGGTATGATAAGTGGGTTAGAGAGAGGGAGAGAGTCAATAAAATCGAAAGGGTAAAATAGTAATTATACTAATATTTTAATTTTTTTATATTTATTAAAATAAAAAATAAAAAATTATATTATGCTATGTGCCTCAAAGACAAGAAGTATCATTATCAATCCTAGCTCTACCCATTTAAAATGTAGGATAGGAGGGAAAAAAAACAGGTTTTTTTAGGTTGCACAAAACACCAAGATATAACTCAAGTGGTAAAACACATTTGAGTTAAAGCAGTTGAGAGATCTCTGTAAAATCAGTGATTCGAGTCTACGTAAAAACACTTGTTAAGAGGAGTAGTGACGCACCCCGAACGAGTTAGTATTCTCTGTGTAGGTAAGAAAACACTCCTTTGTATATCCAACAAAAGGGTGGGGGGGGGTCTGGGAGAGAGATTAGTCAGAACTCCACCATGACCATGACGATGAGGAGAGGGACAAGACTAGACTTTGCCGCATCACACCATAACCATTACTACCACTTTTACAACAACAAGTTCACAAATGACTGTGTTCCCATTTTCATTGGATATCTATTTCAGTTTTTGCTCTTCCACCTCACTCTCCACGTGTCACAGTACTTGGAATTAAACAATATAATCTTAATAATTTTGTAGGTTTTTTTTTTTTTTTCTCCTTATCAATACCCACTTATATTTTCAATCAAATATTATCAATTAAAATTTATATCGTCGCCGTCGATACCAACCGCTACCACCCGTCGTCAGACCTAGAATTTTTCTTAGTGTATTTGTTAGTTATATTTTTAATTCTATTTTAGTTGTGTTTTTAGTTATGTTATTTCGGTGATCAACAACTAAAAAATTAGTTGAATGTAATTAAAAACTGTAAGTAAAAATTATATTAAAAATATTGTTAAAAAATTAGTTGAATTTAGCAACAACAAAAAAAACGGGGACAGGGACCAGAGTTTCGATGACTGGGTGGCTGAAATCTGGTGGCCAGTAGCGGTTGGCGACAAAACCCTAAAGGCATGTTTGGTTGGACGGAATGGAATGAGGGTGGAATGGAATGGAAGAAGTAATGGAATGAGAGAAGAAATGAAATGGAATTGTGAATGGAATCAATATTCCATTCTCTTGTTTAGTTAGTATGGAATAAAAGAAAGAATTGAATAGTAAAATATAGTAAAATTTCTATTTTGCCCTTATAAAATTATTATTTCATTATCTTCTTGGTTGATTATAATAAAATTTTATTATATTTCACTATTCTATTCCTTTTTTCATTTTATTATATTTCACTATTCAACTCAATTTTAAATTTTTGTTATCTAATTTCTATTTTTGTTCTCAATTTTCAGTTTCTATTCTTTAATTTCTATTTTTCTTCTCAATTTTCCGTTCTCTAATTTTCTATTTTTTATTCTCAATTTTTAGTTTATATTTTCAATTTTTTGTTTTTGTTCTCAATTTTCTGTTTTTATTCTCAATTTTCAGTTTCCGTTTTTAATTTTATATTATCTAATTTTATATTTTTATTCTCAATTTTCTGTTTCTAATTTTATGTTTTTATTCTTAATTTTCAGTTTTCGTTCTCAATTTTCCGTTCTCTAATTTTATATTTTTGTTCTCAATTTTTCAGTTTATGTACTCAATTTTCTGTTATCTAATTTTATGTTTTTGTTCTCAATTTTTAGTTTATGTTCTCAATTTCCTGTTCTCTAATTTTCTGTTTTTGTTCTCAATTTTCGGTTTATGTTCTTAATTTTCTATTTCTATTCTCAATTTTCAGTTTCTGTTCTCAATTTTCTAGTTCTGTTCTCAATTTTTTGTTCTCAATTTTCTATTTCTATTCCCAACTTTCTGTTCTCTAATTTCAATTTATATTATCAATTTTCAAATGCTTAATTGCAAGGGCTATCATGTAATTTAAGATATTGATTCCATTGGATTGGAATCCCATTCCACCCCATTTCAAATGGAATCCCATTCCATCCAATGTCATTCCAATGGAATCACAAAAGTGATTCCATTGGAGAACCAAACAACGGAATAGGAATCGATGATGGAATGCGATTCCATTCCGTCCTCAATTCCATCCAACCAAACATGCCGTAATTGGAACGTTAGTGTTTTCATTAACTCTAATAGATATGACTATAAGTAAAATACTTATTTGGTTTGAGAATTTTTATTAGTTTAGTGTTGTTTTTAGGACTTTTTACCAACTATCCTGAAGAATTATGCTGACTGTCACATCGCATTATTATATTGCCGTAATCAATATTCGGTGTATGTTTTCCATTAATTATCAAACGTCATTATCGATCAAGTTATTGCATCACTAGATCAACATAATATCAATATCATCTAGAAAGCGTGGATATCAATATCATTAATATGCGTATCATATTCAATACAGATATAAAAAGATACAACAAAATTCAAAAAATAAAAAAACTAATACAATTATCATACCACAATATATTATTATTTTTTGGTATTAATTTGTTTTCACATTATTTTAATACCCATGGTATCAAGATATTAAAATAATTGGATGTTTCGTGTAATAAGCTTTAAAAAAAAATATTGCTTCTTTTATACCCTACCACATAACTACAACAACAACCACCACCACGCAACTTCACTACCACCGCGCAACCAACATGTTTTGTTGTGATTTTGGTGGTGGCCGCCAAATTTGACCCCTATGATCAAATCTCTTTCTCTTTCTCTCTTCGCGTAGCAAAACACTAACACCATCACCAGAGCGGGCAAATTTCGTGATAACTTAACTAAACAACCCAACTCTAGCTAGATCTGGTGACGACAACCACCAGATTTGGCCAATTCATAGAGTTTTCCCCCCAATTTTTTTTCTTATGGTTGTTAAATATTTATTGTTCGTTTACTAAATATTTTTACTTAATTTATGTTTGCTGTGTTTTTCCTTTTATTTAAAAAGCGATTGTTATTTAATTCAAACCAAATGTTTAATGTGTGATTTAATGTGATTATTCTATAATTATCAAGGTGATCTTTTGTTGTGTATTTTCAAGTGTTAAAAAATTATTGTTATATAATCTAAATAGACGTTTCTTGTGTGATTTGGTGTGATTTTCAACAATTATGAAGTTGATTATTATTGTGTTTTTCAATTTGTTCAAAAAATTATTGTTATTTAATTTAAACCAGATGTTTACTATGTGATTTTTACGTAATTATGAAGTTTTAATTTTTCATTGATTTTTTTTTTTTTTTTTGAAAATTTTGTTGATGTGGTAAATGTTTGCTATGAAATGGTGGTTGTCGCCCAGGGCTGTAAACGATCTGAGCCGTGTTGAATATTAGTATTCAAACTTGGTTCGTTTATTTTCTTTATTATTCGAATTCGAGCCAACCCCAAAATTTTGTCTTCAAACTTGATTCATTTAATACTCAAACTATTCACGAGCTTATTCGAGTTTTTTTTTTTTTTTTTTAAAAAATATTCCGTATTTAAAATTTAATGCTCAAGAACTATATAAATAGTTTTATTTTTTCAATAAAATTAATTATTTATAATTATTTCTTGAAAATCTATATACAAAATTCAAATGTTTAATTTATTAGCGAATGAAAATATAAAAATTATAAAGAATTAATGTAAATTTATAAATGAATTGAATTAACCTCTAAAATAATTGAATATGTAAGATTATACCATTAAAGAAATTCAAAAGTTTATTATTTTTTTCCTATTAAAAATATAATAAGGTATCTTAAGTTTATATTATTCTAATTCTTCATGAGTATATTAAACTCGAACCTATGATATTTATTTATTTTAATAAACGAGTTTAAATAGAAGGTTGAGTTCGTTTCATATATGAAATGAACAAACTATTTACGAATCGGGTTTGATTAGTTTATGAACGTCTTGGTTTATTTACAATCCTAGGCGGCGTTTGTGGCAACGTCAATTTTAGTGGTGGTTGTGGCGTCAAAATTTATTTAATTTTTTTTAAGTGAAAAAAAAAATGAAAATTAAAAAAAAAATAAAAAATGTTAAAGTAAAGTGGTAGTGGGGGACCCACCACAAACATGTTTCCAAGGAAAGAGACAAGAGTGGAAGAGGGGCCCACATTCCAAATCCGGAAAAGAAGCTCCTCCATCCCATTTCTATTTCAATCTTCCCAAGGTACCTAAATACTCGATCCTCCCCATTATTATTTATTATTAACACTTTCACCCCCCAAAACATTTCTTCATAAGAGGAAATTACATTTTTTGCCCCCAAAGGAATGTTTCGTTGGGTGAAAAAAAGGGTGGATCGAAAAAGAAAAAAATATAAAATTTGAGATGGAAAAGAAAAAAAGAAAAAACAGTCTGATGCTGCAAAGCTCATGATATGCGCAAGGTCCGGAAAATAGTCGGACCACTTAAATTTTTTTGTCCTCTCAAATTTGGGTTAAAAATAGAATAAAATGGATGAAGGTAGAGAAAAAGTATCAAAATTACAATTATGTCTTTATTCTTTTATATCATATCTACTCATTCATTTATATTATTTTTGGATATATATTTTTTTTTTTAATTTTATTTGTTAGTAATTCACATATATTGTATTCAACTTGAATGATAATTAATATAATTGTAATCCGATTTCAATCAATTTTTTTTTTTTTTTTATTAATTAGTGAATTACTCAATTTTACATGACTTGAAATATTGATGGTAGAATTTTGATTTTATTTTGTAATATGCAAGGGAATAGTAATCTAAATGAGTGTGCAAATTTTTTTCCTTTTTATTTTTATTTCCTTATTAAACATAAAATATTATATTTTTCTCCTTTTACGTTCCTCCAACCAAACAACCAAAGGAAAATGATTTTTCTTCCATAAAAAAATACTTTTTTCGTTCTTTTCATTTCTCTCCTTTTTTTTTTTTTTTTCATTCTTCCAACCAAACATAGCCTAAAGCGCGTGATGGGTGTCTATATAGACCTTGAGATTTGTCAAATTGCACATTTGACCTCTTAAGTTTTCACATTTATTTCAATATTACAAAATAAAAACCGTACGGTTTACTAAACTTTTCCTAACAACATTTCATATAAAAAAATAAGATAAAGAACCCTGAATCGTTGTTAAGAGAAAATGTCTTAAATTTACTAAAATGATAAAATGACAAAAATATACTGATTAGAAAAGTGCTTGCTGAATATAGCCCATTTTTTGTCCAAAATTATTAACAATATTTTTAATTTTGTAGATTTAAAATAAATATAAAATTTTAAAAGATTAAATGTACAATTTGATAAACTTTAAGACGCACGTAATCACATATATCATATACTTTAGGGACCAAAAATATAATTTTCCCTTCACAAAAAACAAAAATACATTATTAATTATTATTCAGTTCACATCTGCCACCAATGGGCCGGGTATTAGGCCCACCCGGCCCAAGTCCACATAAATATAAGCTGGGCTTGGGCCGTTAATTATAGCCCGAGATTATAATACCCTCTTCGTGCCGAATTTGTTATTAGAGTTTAAATAGTTTTTAAGGGCTTTCAGTCAACAGTCCAACGTTTCAAAATTTTAGTCCATCCAAATCTTTCACCAAATTTATTATAGACAAAAATATTCATATTTCTTCATCAAATTTAAAAAAAAAAAAAAAAAAGTGCCGCCGTTTTCATCCGCTGAAACTCTAAAAAAAAGTTACAAAAAGTTTATTCAATTTTATAAACGAAATGGATCAATAATACTAAAACCAATAAGATAACATATGCATTATTTGGACATAACAGTTTGGACCTATATATATAAAAAAAAATAGATCACGAGACAAACACGGTCACTTACTAACATGAGTTGGTCCAAGCGGAAGGGACTTGGACTTCTTAAACAACCATTCCAGGTTCGATCCACGGGAGTTGTGTATAGAAAGTACTCTGTTGGGAGAGATCTCCGCTTCTGGCGCCTGACAGTACCTTGAGGGATTAGTTTTCGCCGACCGTGGTACGAGGATACCCTAAGCCTAGGAAACCCCCCAAAAAAGAGACAAACATGGTCACTTGTTGGATTGAATGCATGTTGGACTCAAAATTTGGGACCCATGGCAAATAAATCTTTTTTTTTTTTTTTAAATTACCTTATTGGTCTTATACAAAATGGCGTAAAAATAATATTTTTTTTATTTTATTTTTATAAAATATTTGAATGTGTGGTGGAGAAAATATTTTAAAAAAAAAAAAAATCATAAAATATATTTACTCAAAAATCCTATCAATTAATTTAAATATCTTTAAAAAAAAAAAAGAACAATTATTTTTGAACAGAAAATAAGTTATAAACTTACAATAAACTAAATATTTAAATCGTGCGATAAAGAGATAGATTTTCGATCTTGTACTAATCGCCAATCTCGATTCAACGACAAGTCTGTTATTCACTCGATTGAAAGTCGGATCTTTAGACTAATAACAGTTGAGCTACTAGTTCCATTATCATTTCCCCTCGTATCGTTTATAATAGAGAATATATATTTTTATTTTATTTTATTATTTTATGGAATAGGGTACAGCCTGTGAAACATAGGCATCCGATCCATTCTCTCTCAGAATTTCATGCTCTTTTTTTTTTTTTCCAAGTGTAAGGAAGAAGAGAAGACAATTTTATTACAACTTGGTTATATACTATTCTATAGCCTCTAGGATTACTGCATACGTACATTCCTTGTCTCAATTGGCATGCATCAACTGAGTGTCATGATTGTAATGTCGACTGAGTTGGATATATCTGGAATTCGAGTTTTGATCTATACAAAGACCTATTAGTGTGTATCAGACGAAATCCTTTGAGCATGACATGTTTGGTTGGAAGGAATTAGAAAGGAATAGAATCGCCATTGCGCCCTAGATTCTCATTCCGATGTTTGGTTCTCCAATAAAATCACTTTTGAATGAAAAATAAGGGAATGAGATTCCATAGTAGATAGGTTAGAATCAAGTTCAGCCTAATGGAATAAAAATTAAAATTACCAAAAAAGTTCATAACATGATCCAGCCCAATCCAGAAATTAGAGAACATAAACTGAAAATTGAAAATAAAAATAGATATTAAAGAACAAAAACTGAAAATTGAGAACAGAAACAGAAATTAGATAACAAAAACTAAAAATTGAATAGAATAGTAAAATATAATAAAATGAGGGAACGAATGAAATAGTGACATATAATAAAATTTTATTATAAGAACATTATGAAAATTTTATTATATTTCATTATTCCATTCATTATATCATTCAATATCAATCAAACAGGTGAGTAGAATAGTGATTCCATTAACAATTTTATTATATTACTTCTTTCATTCTATACTCATTCTATTCCGTCCAACCAAACGAGCCAAAGAGTTTGAAAAAAAATGATCGAGTCAAGTAATTTAGACAAAAACCCAATTACTTGGTGCATTAGATGTTCCGCTATTTTTAAGCGAGGCGGCCAGATTAGTCCTTGAAAATTAGCTAGTCAAGCTCAAATCAACTCTCTAATCCGACGCGAGGCATGGTTAAGCTATTGTGCCTTGTCATTCGACCTCTATGGAGTGGCCCATGAGTCCCTAAGAGAGATGGGAAGTATCATCTATATAGAGACATTAGGGCGTTGCCCCAACCTCGCATGTCATAGGTTCGTTTAGGGCAACGCGATGATGATGATAAGATCGCAGGGGAGCGCTTGCCTTCGTTTCAAAGGTCAATCCTCGCTAAATGAGAGGCATGGATCCACAAGTCGCAAGGTTCACCGTGACTTAATTAGCCCTAAGTGGCTGACAATTGTAGATCAGTTGGATGTGTCCTACTGTCAAGTGACAACATCCTAAAACATACCAGTGGTCATAAAGAATTGAAATTCACTATTCACCCAATCCACGCAGTATAATATTTTTTTTAAAGTAGTTTTATAACTTTGTTAAAAGTCTAAAGTTACTATTACTTTCATGTAGTACAATAATTTTAGAAGGATAAAAGCGAATATATGACCGTTATTTGGTACAACTTTGTAAAGCATTTAGTGCCCGAATTATATCTTAATCAATGTACAGTACTTTTAGCTTTATAGCAAAAGAGCACCCAACTACTTTTAATCACTGTACCTTGAAAATGGTCTTTCATCCAAGTTTCAACTAGTTTTTGTTCCATACGTACTTCTTTTTTGGGGGATAATGCCTTATGCGACCTCAATGGTTTACTACCTTTTGAACCGAATCTACTTTATATATCAGATAATTTTTTTTACTATTTCCGACGTAAACTTTCACGATTTAATTTTTAGACCAAATTCACGTGACTCAAAATGGTTAATTCAAGATACCGACAACCAAATAAAAATAGTTAATGAGGCAAGAAGTTGGGACATGCATTCTCCCCGAACCCACACATAGAACTAAGTGCTTACACTGTCATAAATCCAAGTAAATTTGTTTGTCTTTCTGAATCGATTCGGAGATTGAAAGAATCTTAATCTCAATCTTAGGCAACAAGAATATTATTATTGAACCAACTAGCATTAGTGGATTATTACTTACTTATTTAAATAGCTGTTTTTTTTTTTTTTGTTTTTTAATTTTTCAAACACAGGCATAACGCATAAGCAATTTGAAAGTGATTCCGTGAAGTGGCATTTATAAAAAGATGAAATTCAATCATTATATTCCTTTTCAAGTCAAACTATTTTTTTTTATTTTGAGAAATAATAGTTGAAAATGGGTGTTTTGATTAGGGTTTTGTGGTATGATTACTATTATTTTGAGACAGGTAGTCTAGCGGTTATTTAATGTGTTTTCTTATTGGGAAGTTCTGTGTTTAAACCTTCTTTTCCCAACCGTTTGTACTAAAAAAACGAGTTTAAAGTTGAAACATTCATGTGTCTTCTTATTGGGAAGTTTTATATTTAAACCTTCTTTTCCCAACCGTTTGTACTAAAAAAAACGAGTTTAAAGTTGAAACATCTCATGTTATTTTGACAAATACTTGAAAGACATCTCTCATTGAAACTTGAGACGGATAGTCTAGCAGTTATTTAATGTATCTTCTTATTGGGAAGTTTTGTGTTTAAACCTTCTTTTCCCAACCGTTTGTACTAAAAAAAACGAGTTTAAAGTTGAAATATCTCATGTTATTTCGATAAATACTCGAAAGACATCTCTCATTTTCATAATATCTGAAATTATCCGTTCTTTTTAGTTTAATTACCGAAGGCATTCTCCATTATATTTTTTTTGACAAAAACACACTCACAATATAATATTTTTTGTTGCTCATGTCATTTTCTATTTTCCTCTCTCTCTTGTTTTTTATTTTTTATTTTTTATTTTTGGGATGGTATTTGTAGAAAAAAAATGAAACTACAAATCTAGAAAAAAAAAATTAAAAAAAAAATCGAGAGGTAGAATTTGAAGGATAAAAAACGAATTAAAAATGAATAAAAAAGAAAAATAAAAGCAAATAAATAAAATAAGAAAATAGGGAACAAAAGCAAAAAATAGAAAATAGAAAACAAGATAGAAAGAATAAAATAAAATAAAAATTAGTTAAGAAAAGAATATGGTGTATGGGTATTTTTTATCAATAAATGTAATAAAGGCGTCTAAGGTATTATTAAAATTATAGGGAATAATCCTGGTATTTATCGAAATGACATGGATGTCCCAGGTAAAACTTTTTATTACTATCTATATTACAGCCAAGAGATTATGTATAAGTATGGGGAAAATTACATTTTTGGTCTTTAAAGTACGGGGTGGATATTTATATAGACCGTGAGGTTTACCAAATTATATATTTTAATCCTTAAGTTTCATATTTGTTTTAATCCAAAAAAATTAATAACATTGTTAATGATTTTGGACAAAAAATAGGTTGTGTTTAACACATGACTTTCTAATTGTGGATATTTTCACCAGTTCGTCACTCTACTAAATCTTAAGTGTTTTCTCTTATTTTTCTCCTAACAAAAAATCATTTGAAGAATAAAAGATAGAATTTGAAACGTTGTTATGGAAAGGTTAGAGGAAAACGTACGTATTAGGTTTAGTAGAGTGACGAAATAACAAAAATATCTTCATTAAAAGACCAATATATTTTTGTCCAAAATTTAGCATCGTTTTCAATTTTCCAAAATTGAAACAACAAAACAAATGTGAAACTTGAAAGAATCAAATGTATAATTTAAAAAACTTACACATAGACAATCAACCAAAATCTTAGGGATCAAAACGTAATTTTCCCATAAGTACAACACAAAACATAGTGTTGTTTAATCTGTCTGATTATTTTTAGTGTTGTTTAATCTGTCTGATTATTGTTTACTTTACTTAAATCTAATGATTTGACCAATATATTATTACTTCCCAACCGTAATGAAAAGGTTGATCATGTTTAAAACTGATATTATTGCACCAAAAAATAAAAAATATATAAAATTAAGGGTAAGTTATTTTGGACCCAAAGGCCTTAAGTTTTATCCCGTTATTATTAATTAATCAATCAAAATCCCACTATATATTGCATGAGAAATTAATCAACTAAAATTCTGAAAATTCAAACACCCGTTACTCCACTCGAACAAATACATATATTTACTTATAAATAAGTCTCCTCAACTACATTAGTGGGTTTCTATTGAAAAAAAAAAAAAAAGTAGACTAAAATTTGTGGGACTCATCTTAATTAAAGTCTTATAAGAGGAATCCAGGTATAATTTGTATGATATGTACTTGTGTGGATGTACGTCACCTTCCTCCATGATCCTAAAATTGCTCTCAACCTCTCTTTTGTAAAGTCAACAAATACAGAGATATTACACACATATATATATATATATCGCTTTCCTGATAACTACAAACCCACAAATACAATACTCTCTCTCTAGGTTACTTCACATAAAAGTATGCGTCTAACTTGTATTTCCGACGTACGTGGTTCATGTGATTTGATACATATATTAGTATTAGGTCTAAGTAATTTAATGGGCCAATATATATATATATATGAACTTTTCTTCAGTTTATGAGTGTGATATAGTAGAGGTGAACTTACATTTAAAAACCAAAATAAGAAAGTGTTGGTGTGGATAAGTTGTGATGAAAACTGATTAATGAGTGTTTGATCATACGAGGGCGTCTAAATAAACTATATAAATTAAATGACATACTTCACTTGTTAGCATAAGGTTTTAACTTGAAAATTCTTAACATGGAATTAGGGTCAAGATTAATTACGACGCTTCGTTTTTCTTATCATTCGTGCAAGTTGGAGGGTTTTGCATATTTTTTCATAGTCAAATTATTCGTGAAAATTAAAAAATTTAAGTTAAAACATTTTAATCATACGAGCAGTATTATGGAAAATGTGATGGTAGAGACCGATTATATTTTATTAATTTTGTTGTAGAAAAAAGAAAGTTAATGGCTAACTCACACATACTGGTAAGATTCAAAGGTTTGAAAGGAAAAAGTAATTAAAAAGAAAGAAACATAAAGAAGCAAAGAGTGATTAAAAAGACATGACGTAAGAGAATATCTCATGTTCCCAATCAAACACATTAATTTAATTTAAAGATAAATTTCAATTCTTTATATATATATATATATATATATATATATATATATATTTATTGTTTTTATCTTCTTTGTCACCAAATTTGATTTGGAAAATATATAAAAAAAAAAAAAAACCTCAAATACAAAATAAGTTATAATAAAATATGCTAATAAATTTTATTTTATTTTTTGAAATAAAAAATGCCCTAAAGGCGTGTTTGGTATTTGAAGAAATTATTTTATTTCGAAAAAAATAATAAATTTTTATTAACATATTTATAATTCCTATATGATAATCAAATAATTTTAATTTTTTTTTTCAAATATCTCAACTGTTAGCATTTAATCATAAAAAAATATTACAATACAAAAATACAATTAAAGATAAATATTAGGAGTACAAAGTGTAGTTAGTATGCTTCTTTTTACTCCATTTTTCTTCTACAAAGTGTAAATTTATTTTAATGTTTCAAAATTAAAATAAATTTATATTATATTAAAAAAAATATAAAAAAAAATTATCTTCATATTAAATGAGTATGTTTTCATATTAATTATCAGATAAAAATTTATTGGCACTCCAAATATAGCTATTTTCACTCTAACGCTAAGGAAATAAATAATAAAATTAGAGTGGAAGTGGACATTTTAAGTGTGCCAATAATAAACTTCCACAAAAAAATTAAGGTGTAAAATATGAATAAATATAAACTATAAAGATTGAAAGTGTAATTTAAACTAAGGCCTCGTTTGATAATATCATTAACCACTTAAAAAACTGAATTTATTAAATATTTATCAAATTAAGTGTGATTGATAACAAAATTAATCAATCACTTAAAATATAAGTATTACTTAATTTATTTATTTATTTTTTGAAAAACGAACTCTTTTTTAATGAAGTGGAAAAATTACAACCTAAGGCGGGGAAGACCCTCTTAATTCTCACAAATATAACAAATTACGTCTTGAGGTAAGAGGCTACCTATAGGAAATAACAAAGGGCTAGACCAAACAATGCTAGCAAGACTATCAGTAACAAAATTACATTCTCGATGAACATGAGTAATCTAAATGTCAAATGATAGAATCCAAAACCGAACTGTGTTCCAAAGATGGACAATTGACCAGACTGGACTATCTTTCTTGATTGAGTGAACCAAAGCTAACGAATCGCTTTCCACCAGCAGAGGAAGCTAGCCCAAACGCAAAGCCTCTTGAATCCCCAAGAACAACCTGTGGAACTCAGCTAGAAAACTTGAACTAACAGAAAGATGAGAGAAGAAAGCCCAACTAATAGCTCCATTATTGTCTCACACAACACCACCACAAAAAGACGTCATGGTCTTCCTCTGCACCGTCGACATTAAGTCTGAAGCTCCCCTCGGGCGGACGAGTTCAACGACAAATCAGCGGCCGACGACGAATAACCTACTTAATCAGACATCCCAATAGAACCAGAGAATGAATCCCAAAAGAGGATGAAACCGACGTAGATTTAGACAACCTCTACACAAATTCTAGCCGAGTTCAATCTCGTCAAGATTAGAGTGGTAGAATCAATAGCAACAACCCTACCAATCGTGTTTGTTATAGCTTTAAGAATATCAGGAACAAAGTTATTGATAGGAAGCCTTGGAAATTGGATCCAAAGTGAAAGGATGGAGGCGTCGATTTTTGTGTTGAAGGCTATATTCCAACGGAAAACTTTGTAATAAAAACCTTTAATAGCATTTACCTCTCGGGAAAGGACCTTTAGAAGATCTTTATCATTGAAAAAGTTGTAGATAGATAATATTTTAGAAAAATGAAGTTGTAAAATTACTTTAATAACAAAAATTTGTACAAAGATAATTTTTTAACGTTAAAAGTATTAAAAAAACTGAATACTTAATGAATTCAACACTTATAATTTTAGCACTTACAATTTAACATGGATTATGTTATTTTGATGCAAGAAATATGATCAAATTATCATTTTTAAACTCTAAAATAGACGATCATGACTGTGTAATTTAATCAATAAAATAACAAAACAAACGTGATCAATCATTTGCGGAATAACAAAACAAATGTAATTTTCGAAATAGATATTTTAGAAAAAAAAAATAGGGCGGTCAATTTAACGATGACAAATCTATCCATAACTTCTAAAATATTTGAAGTGTTCATTGGGAAAATATTAGGATCGTTTGGTAGTTTTGGTATCATTTTAGGATCCTTCTACAAGCAACTATTATTTTTTATAATTTTTTATTTATTTATTAGTAATATTATTAACTATTAATTATTGGATAACATATTGTTTCATATATTGAGGAGAAAATCTTTAGGTATTCGTTTCTCCCTTATATTTGATTTGCACGTCCAATTAGTGCTTGTAACGTTGCACATCCAATTTGTGTACAAAAGTATTTGGTGATAAATTTGTAATATAAAAAATAATTATTATTAATTAATTAAAATCTTAAATAAAATAAATCATTGTAATCACATGACTTAAAATCATTGTCCGCCATATAAATTATTATAACTTGTGGACTACGCGAAAAAAAAATTCTAAGTTCTAGATTGTTCGCCAAGAAATCGCGAATACCAAATAAATAAAAGCATACAAAATAATTAAATAAAAACAATAAATAAATCCACCCCGTAATCGTCATTAATGACGACAAACCAGAAAGATTAAGTCAACAATAATCTTCTTTGCCTACCTACCACAAGTACTTGAACTTCATTTTGATACGATATATAAGTTCATTACCATTGTCAAAATTAATTTAATTTTTTGACAGCTCATTAGAAAAAAATAATAATAACGGCATAATTTATCATCACCCAAGGTTCATTACTAATTCATTCTTATACTTATATAACTATTTAAATTTAAAAAAAAATCCAATTAGCATATAGTAATTGTTTATTGTACAGTAATATTTACATATCTCATTTATTATGTTGCAATTGATGTAATAAGAGAATATATATTTGAGTTTATCTTAAATAATAAATATATAGATGGTGTTTTCTCAATATTAGCTTATAAATTGTGGTCTGTTTTAATTTTTAATGGTAAAAATGGGGTTGTCTCTAATTTTGTCTTATTTTTAATTTCAATTTCCATATCTCAATTTTATACAATTAAACAATATCTAATTATTCAAAAAAAAAAAAAAATCCTTTGAAGAGAATCATTTTACTCTTATTAAAGTGAACTAACTTGATTTATTAATTAAAAAACAAATTCATCAACCATAATTAATTGAAATTTTTTTGTTAACAATCCACAAACTTAAAATTTTATCTCGTCCACACGTTACAGTAATTTTTTCAGAAGTCCAAAATTATTGTACTATATAAAAATCGTTGTAATTTTTCCATGTAAAAAATTACAGTAATTTTTATGGTGTACAATAATTTTGAATTTTTAACAGTATTATTGAATTTCTAAAAAAAAATATTGTACCAAATGGATTTGATTAATAGTAAATTGTAAAATTTATTGAAAAAATAATTTTATTTTATGTATTCGATTGGAGTAGAATTGTATTGAAGTGTATTCAGGGTGTCTATATGTGTATTCAAGGTGTTTATATGAACCCTGAGATTTTTCAAATCGGATATTTGGTGCCCTCAAGTTTCATATTTGTTTTATCTCATAAAATTAAAAACGTTGTTAATGATTTCAGATGAAAAAATATTTTTTCTCAGTGTATGGCCTTTTAATAGGAATATTTTTATCGTTTTATCAATTCACAATGACTAAATTATTTTCCTTTAACATTTTCTTAATTACAATTCCTTTGAAGAATATTAGAGATAAAGTTGAATAGTTGCTAAGTGATAAAATGTTAAAAACATCCCTATTAATTAGAAGACCACGTGTTGAACAAAACCTATTTTTCGTCCAAAATCATTAATAACGTTTTCAATTCCGCAAAATTAAAACAAATATGGAACTTAAGGGATTAAATATGCAATTTGATAAACCTCGGGGTCCACATTGATACTCATCTCATACTTTAGGGACCAAAAATATTTTTTTTTCCTAATTAAAAATAGAGAAAATGATTAGATTATCATAATTTTGTGTTTATATATATATATATTTGCCTTTAGTTAATGTCGACTAAATTTAATTTAATAAGTTGATATTAAAATTTGTATTTCTTATCATATTTAATAATTAATATTAAATAAAATATTGGTATAGACTTAAAAATAAGTTGATAAGTAACAGAAAATAAATAATCTATAATTGGAATAAAAAATCAAAAACTAAAAATAGAAAATTGGGAAAAGTATATTTTAAACCCTCTAGGTGTTGACACTTTTCTAAATGGTCCCTCTCCGTTTAAGCATTTTATTTTAAATCATTTAGGTATAAACACGTTTTTATTTTATCCTTTCGTCAGAAATTTTATCAAAACTCACAGAATATAGGGGCAAAATTGTCTTTTTATTTTTTTTAATTTTTTAATGATTTTTTACTCTCTCTCTAACGGAATGACCGAATAAAAACGTGTTGATACTTAGAGGGTTTAAAATGAAACGCTCAAATAGAGAGAGACCATTTAAAAATGTGTCACTATCTAGAGGGTTTAAAATATAGTTTTCCCTAAAAAATTATGTACCAATCACGCTAAAAAAAATATTGGACAATTCATTCGACGTCTCATTTACTTAATTTGTAGTTTGAGGGTAATTTGTAACTAAAATTTTTAAGCGAATTAATTTCACTAAAAGGAAAAAAAATAGAAAGATAAAAAAAATGAGAGGATAATATTTTTGTATTTATTGTGAAAAAAAAAAAGTAATTCACTTTAATATAATTTACTATAATTTACTATTTGACCATCATATATAGCAAAAATAAATTAAAAATTTCATTACCAATGGTATAATTGTAATTTTTCTTTTCTCCTTAAAAATTCTCCCTTATTTTTAGGGGTGTGCACGGGTCGGGTGGTTTCTTTTTTTTTGGACAAATTCGACACCCGACCTGCAACTGTCGGGTCTGGAATTTCCAAATCCACTACCGACCGAAAATAGGGAAAATCCGACGGCTTCGGGTATAGTCGGATTCCGATTGGGTGAGGTCGGATAAAGAACATTAGAACAGAAACAATAATGTAAACAAATAGAATAAAGAAATAGATTCACATATCTGTGCTTAATTTTCGGCACTCATTAGTCATTACGCATGCTACGCATATTTCTTCGCCAACTGCGGCTCTCATTACTCATATTTTTTTGCAAACTTCTTGTCATATATGTTTGCGAAGAAGAAGAAAAAGAATCGAGGAAATCAAAGAAGAATCGAAAAAGAAGAAGAAGATCCAAGGAAATCGAAGATGAAGAAGAAGAAGAATCGAGAGACATTCGGAGAACTGTGAGCCATGAGAGGCGGCGTGCAATTCAAATGAGCCCTAAAAACCCTAAAATCATATAAATAGCAAGACATTGTCGTGTGTGGGTTGGCGATGGTTAAACCTGTTATCTGATCCGAATTTGGGATAGTGAATCGGGTTCGACCTACCCGACCATTGCTGAACACTTCAGGCCCGAATTTTACGGGTTGGGCCAGTTGGGTTTTCGGGCGGGTTGGCCCTGTCGGATATTTTGCACACCCTTACTTATTTTCTTTCATTTTGTTCTCAAATTAGTGGGAAAAAAAAAAAAAAATTACTTAAGAAATTGTGCATTTTATTTTCTATTTTTTCCTCCCATTTTCTATCCATACCAAACAATTTTTTCTTATTTTTCATCCTATTTTCTTTTTTATTTTCTTATTCATACTTTTTTCCACCCAAACAACATACCCTAAGAAATTTTTAAGTGACAAAGTGGACAATTTTAGTTATAAAGAAGGTGGCACTAGTAGTGTCAATGGTGACGGACAACAGACAGAGACAACCCGCTGAATTCCAACCGATTAACGATTGAAAAAATAATATGGACAAAAAATAAGCAATATTCTATAACATAAATAAAGTCACGCGCACAGTCGACCGGACTAACACTTCATGTATATTATTGAATTTTCTTTAAAAAAAAAAAAAAAACATTTTAGACCCTCTAACTATTGACATGTTTCTATATAGTCCAATAAATTTTTCTTTTCAATATATACTCAATTTTAAATATTTATTCTGTTACATTTTTCATCTAATTCAACAAAAATAAGGGATAAAATAGTCTTTTACTATTTTTAAAAAATTTCTTCTTTTCTTTGCCTTTTTTTTCTTTTTCTTCTTCACTTCTCTCTCTCTCTCCCCCCGCCGGAAACCACCCCCGTAACATGAGAGAGAGAGAGAGGGAAAGAATTTTTTTTAAAAAAAATAGTAAAAGACTATTTTATTTCTCATTTCTGTTAGATTAGATAAAAAATATAACAGAATGACTATTTAAAATTGAGTGCATGCTTAGAGGGTTTAAACTAAAACAAAAAAAATTATTAAACTATATATAAATATGTCAATAATTAGAGGGTTTAAAATATAATTTTTTCTTTTATTGATTTTTGTTTAAAAAATTATCAATCCGGTGAGCAGTAAAAATTGGAATTTTTGATATTTACGTTTTTAGAAAGGGGGGTCGGCGTGTTGTCTATAAGTACACACTCCATTCATTTCACTTCCTTTTCTCTCTATCAACAAACGCTCTGGGGAATCCAACAGTCAACGAAACACAACACAGATTAGTGTTCCATCTTCAACACACACTTTCTCTCTCTATTTTACTCTCTCTCTCTAAAGGATAGATTATAGAGAGAGATGGGTGACAAGGGCTTTGCCGTCCGAAAGAAAAGTTACGGTTCTTTCCGATCAATTTTCATGCACGCCGACGTCTATGATTGGCTACTTATGACCCTCGGCCTGGTCGGCAGCATCGGAGACGGAGTTTCCATGCCGGCGATGTTGCTTGTCACTAGCAAGATCATGAATAATCTCGGCGGCTCGTCAAACTCTTCCGCTAACAATTTCACTCAAAACATCAACATGGTCTCTCTCTCTCTCTCTCTCTCCTCACTCTTTCTCTTAAATTTAGTCCTTTCAAACTTCATGCTAAAAGCTTTCCATTTTTGGGTTTCAGAACTCATTGGCTCTCTGTTACATGGCTTCTGCCCAATGGGTCTTTTGTTTCCTTGGTGGGTGTTTTTTTTTCTTTTTTGGTTTTACGTGCTGTCCGTGTCCGGTCAATTAAAATGGTTTTTTAAAAGATTTTTTCTTATTTTTTCTGTGTTTTTTTTTGGGTGTTCTTAGAGGGGTATTGCTGGACAAGAACAGCAGAGAGACAAGCCTCAAGGATGAGATCAAGATATCTGAAAGCAGTGCTGAGACAAGACGTGGGTTACTTTGATCTGCACGTCACCAGCACCGCCGAGGTCATCACCAGCGTCTCCAGCGACAGCCTTGTCATCCAAGATGTTATCAGCGAAAAGGTTCGTAATTCTCTCTGTCCGCCGGTGCTACAAAACTCCTGCCAGTCGGAACACCTACTTTTATTATATGCAATTTTACCTGTTTTTTTACTAAAAAACTATTTTCCCGACTTGAACCCCTTCTCTCTCTTAATTAATTATTCAGACATATTCATATGATGTTTCAATCATAGGTTCCAGTGTTCGTGATGAACATATCGACATTTCTCGGGGCATACGTGGTGGCTTTTCTGATGCTATGGAGATTAGCGATAGTGGGTTTCCCTTTCCTGGTGCTTCTGGTTATACCGGGGTTGATGTACGGAAGGGCACTCATGGGAATCGCGAGAAAGATCAGGGAAGAATACAACAAGGCCGGAACGATCGTGGAACAGGCGATCTCTTCCGTCCGGACGGTTTATTCCTTCGTCGGAGAGAGCAAGACGATCGCCACCTACTCCGCCGCGTTACAGGGGACAGTCAAATTGGGTCTGAAACAAGGGCTGGCGAAAGGTCTGGCCATCGGAAGCAACGCCGTCGTTTTCGCGATTTGGTCTTTCATGTCTTATTACGGCAGCAGAATGGTCATGTACCATGGAGCTCGCGGCGGCACTGTCTTCGCCGTCGGCGCTGGCATTGCTATCGGCGGATTGTAAGTGCTCTGTTTTTATTTCGATTATTGTTTTTTGGGAAACAGAGCAGACAATACTTTATGCTTTTTTCCCAATTTCATTATCTTGTTTTTGGATTTGTCCTTCCACTTTTGGCTTCAAATTGAAATAGCCAGAGCATCTCAGACCAAAATAGTATATTTCAAGTGGTAAAATTAATTGATGTTAAAACAGTTGAAAAACTTTTGAAAAATCAAGGATTGGAGATTAAGAAAAAATATTTATTGGAAAACACAACTATACACCCGAGATTAGTCTCACATAGTGTATGAGTGTGGGAACACTCGTAGATATACAAAAATATCTTCAACCCAAATAGTCATTTAAATTAACTAAAATCCTATTTTGTGTCTTGAATAGTATTTTGACTACTACCTATTTAGAATTATATATTCCCACCATATTAGCTAAATGAACTTGCTATTTATATATATATATATATATATATATTATATCTGTCTAACCAATAATTTATCTAGTAGTTTGAATTAGATAATAATGATGTTGAATAATATAATTATGCTATTTGGCTCATGGGATAACTTACCTCTACATATTAGGCTGAAATGACTCTTGAGATGACTATTATCTAAAATAATTAGAGGGATCGCCGTTGGGTTGAAGGTTAAATTTTTAAGTTTAATTAGATAAAATAATAATTACACTATTTGGCACGTGCGACGAGTGGGTTGGAATTGCTATTACAAGTTATCATTTCAGCCATTAGCTTTAGGATATTTTTAGTGGGGATTGAACTGATAGGCAAATTATTTTCCACTTGCTCTGTTTTTTGGACGTTTGTTCTTCAATTTACTTTCTCAGATTTCATTGATTTCACTATTATTTCTCCCAAAAAAGCACTTTTTAATTACATTTATTGTAAAAACAGCCAAAACCGACATTTTTTTTAAATCTTGGATCACTGTTTCAGGGCATCCTCTGTTTTCATCAGACCCATTAAAGCTGCTACTTGTTTTTATTATTTTTAGGTCACTGGGTTCTGGTTTATCCAACCTGAAGTACTTCTCGGAAGCAACCGCCGCCGGCGAACGCATAATGGAGGTGATAAACAGAGTACCCAAAATCGATTCCGACAACCTCGACGGCCAAATCCTGGAAAACGTTTCAGGGGAGGTGGAATTCAAGCACGTTGAATTTGCGTACCCCTCGAGGCCGGAATCCATAATATTCAGCAATTTCAACCTCAAAATCCCCGCTGGAAGAGCGGTGGCTTTGGTGGGCGGGAGTGGGTCCGGGAAATCGACAGCGATAGCGCTGCTGCAGAGGTTTTATGACCCACTAGGGGGAGAAATCCTCCTCGATGGGGTCGCCGTCGATAAGCTGCAGCTGAACTGGCTGAGGTCGCAGATGGGGCTGGTGAGTCAAGAGCCGGCGCTGTTCGCGACGACAATAAAGGAGAACATAATTTTCGGCAAGGAAGACGCTGCCATGGAAGAGGTTATGGAGGCTGCAAAAGCTTCAAATGCTCATAACTTCATCTGTCAGTTGCCTCAGGGATATGATACCCAGGTTTGTTCCGCTTGCCTTCTTCTAATAAATTTCATTTCAACCCCCCTATATTTCCTATATTTCATATTTAGGACAAATAATTTTTTCATGTGCTAAATTATACCCAAACCTCGTGGAGTAATTTTTATTTTTATTTTTATTGTTTGGAAAACAAACTATTTTTTCCTAATTAAATTGAATGTTTATGTGGCAAGTCCCTTGTTTTATTCTAAATTTTAAAATTCTCATATGCAATTGTAACTTATGCTTTAGTCTCACGCATTAAAAAAAAAACCAGAAGACCCAATACAAGCGTTACACTCCCGCAGTTACATATAACTAATTTATATATAAAATATTTGTTAGATATAATAAATATTACACAAATACATGTAACACAATAATATGTAAATAATATTCTACAACTATATGCAATTAATATTACATAGACGTGAACACATGTAAGATTATTACGCAAACAAATACTAATTTAAGAGACTAAATCAAAACTTATATTTTAAATGAGACTAATAACAGATTACATCCGGTATTTGAGACTAATCACCAATTATCCCAATAAAATTTCGATATAAAATAATTTTGAATTAATTGAATTATATAAATATTTCCATTTATGGTTTGATTTTTACTCACATTAGCCCAAAGAGAGTCTCCAATAAAAAATATTAATTCATATCCAAAATTATTCGATAAACTTCCACAAATTTAAATTTTTTACAGATACAGTTTTCACGCTACAATAATTTTTTATTTAAAAAAATTATAACGACTTTTATATAGTATAATAATTTTGCACTTCAGACCAAATTGTACTCCTCAAAAAGTCAATGATTTACGGCCAAGTAGGTTTGATGAATAGTTAACTCTTGAATTACAAAAGTATCTCCATATAAAATTCACGCATTACAATAATTTTTTTAAAAACTCGAATTTTCAGTCATACATAAAAGTTACAATAACTTTTGTGTATTACCGTAATTTTAAACTTTTTAAAAAATTTATGACGAAAATTTTAATTCTGTAGACGGTTTACCGAAAAATTCTAATGAGCATAATTAACAAAATTAGATTAATCATATTTTTTGGGGTTAAGTAAGAAAAGTACTAAAAAAACATACCAATAAAAATAGTACGGACACAAATCCTCGAGACTCTCAAAGAAGATTTTGTGAATTTAATTATATTTTTATTACATTGACTTAATTAGTTTGTTGTTTAGTCTTAATTAATTAAATAATTTATTTGGTTGAAGAAGAATCTGTTGTAGGAACATGAAAGCAACGGCTCTCCCGTCTATCCTCACCTTTCACGTTTTTATTATTTTTTTCATTCTTTTCAAATATTTTTTCTTTATTAATAATATATTTTATTTTTATCAAATTCAACAAAAAAATAAATTAGTATGTATTTGGTGGAGTGCGTGCCAAACAAAATCATATGATTCCATATCTGATGTAGGGGTGGTTATGGGCCCAGGGGCCTTCTAGTCCGCTCAACTCAATTTTATTTTTTTAAGGTTTGGACTTTAATTTTAAGTCTATTGACAACGCCTGGATTTTGATTTTCAGATTCGATCAAATTTAGGATCGAGTTTGAAGAAGGCCAAATTTTTTAAGGCCCGATCTGACCCAATGACTATTATTTAAAAAAATAAAAATTATACATATATATAAACATCAAACAAACTCAACCCTAGTTTTTGTGGCAGTGTTGGTTTAGCTTGATTTCATACGAATGTGAATGACAATATTGGTTTGATTTGATTTTATGTTTTAGTGTTTATGTTTATATTTTAATATTTATTTTTTAAATTAAAAAAAAATTATAGAGTCGGGCCGGCCTTAAGGCCGGGCTTGGACTTGATTTTTTTTTTGGTAAGATCAGGTTTGGGCATAAAAGTAGGGCCGGGTCAGACTAGGGCTTAATATTTTTTTATAATATCCTAGTTAAAACCCGATCCGACCCATGATCACCCCTAATCTCGTGTATATCACATTATTTTATTTTTTAATAAAATTATCTCATATTTTTTTTAAGCAAATATAAAATAAATGTAAAAAATTATTTGAATGAAAAATGAATTATTTTGTGTACATAGAAAAATAAATTTATTTATGTATTTTAAAATAAATAATATTGTTTTAGTCAATAAATTTAACTAACAAAATGAGCAGTCGATAAGAATAAAATTTTGTTGATTTTAAAAATAAATAAATTTTACCTTTTGATTTTACGAAAAAAATAGATTATAGGTCAATATATTTTAACTTATAGGACGGTAAACTGTATTTGACCAAAAATAATAAAAGGCGATTGGTATTTGATAAATGATATGACGGATTTGTAATTTTAGGCTAAATGAGGTTAAAGATAATAGTAAATACCTAAAAAAAAAAATGTTTATTAAAGAAATTTAATTAATTTTAAATATTGTAAAAAGATAAAATTACTATATTTTGAAAGGAAGGAAACTTTTTTTTCTTTTTCCAATAAAACATCATAGTACCACTTGCATTTTATTTACCTTTCCTCCGACATTCATATAATTTGTTGGGCTTTTAATATATAGCCCCACTTGTTATTTTTAATTTCTCAACTAGTTAAAAAATTTGTTCACGCTATAGTAATTTTTTAAAAATATATAATTTATAAAATTAACTATAATTTTTTCAAATACAATTACATTCTTTTTTATAAATTAAAATTATATTAATTTTTATATAATAGAACTATATAATTTCGAATAATTGGCCATTAATCTTAAATAATATATGTAATTTAAAAAAAAAAAAAAAAAATCGCTTAAGACATAGATTTTGATTTAGTCTCTTAAATTAGTTTTTGCTTGAGTATGAATCTTGCATGTGCATGTATTGCAGAAATTATAAAAAGAATTTTGGTGAATAAATTTGTATTATAGTGAATATTAGTTACAAGTTAATAATTAACTATATTTACATGTGTAATATTAGTCACATGTACTTATATAATATTAGTTATACATTACAAATTACATGTATTTGTGTAATATTTATGATATTTAACAAATATTACACACATAAATTAGATTAATATTAGTTACATATTTTTGTGTAAATTTAATTACATATGACACAATACATATATTTGTGTAATATTTGTTACATGTAACAAATTTTTACATATAAATTAATTTTATATTACAAAATACAGTAATATTTGTTACATCTAACTACAATTTTACACACAAATTAATTATATGTAACTGCGCAAGTGTATGCGCGTGTATTGAGTCTTTCGTCTTTTTTAATAGACGGGACTAAAACACAAATTGATTTCGTCTATGAGACTTTTTAAAAATTAAGGATAGATGAAAGGATTTGCCACCGAATGTCCCTAAATTTATTTTACTGAGAATTAAAAAAAAAAAAAAATCAACCGTTGCATACAGGTTGGGGAGAGAGGTGTTCAAATGTCCGGCGGACAGAAACAGAGGATCGCAATCGCGAGAGCCATAATCAAGGCGCCGCGTATCCTCCTCCTCGACGAAGCCACCAGCGCTCTCGACTCCGAATCCGAACGTGTCGTCCAGGAAGCGCTCGATAAGGCGGCGGTCGGTCGCACCACCATCGTCATCGCGCACCGCCTCTCCACCATCCGTAACGCCGACTTCATCGCCGTCGTCCAGAACGGCCACGTCGCCGAAACCGGCCCCCACGACGAACTCATCCGAAACGAAAACGGCCTTTACTCCTCACTCGTACGCCTCCAGCGTACGGAGAAAAACAGAGAAGACAACCCACCCACAGGTGCGTCCGCACTGATTTCACCGTCAATCACGAGCGCCGACATTCACAGCTCGAGCAGCCGGAGACTCTCGTTTCTGAGCCGGTCGAGTTCGGCGAATTCGGTAGCACCGAGTCGGGATAACTTAACCTTCGCCGTCGATCAAGTCTTCCCGGTGCCGTCTTTCAAGAGGCTTCTGGCAATGAATCTGCCGGAATGGAAACAGGCAACGGCAGGGTGTATCAGCGCAACTCTGTTCGGAGCAGTACAACCGGTGTATTCATTCGCGATGGGGTCGATGATTTCGGTTTATTTTCTGCCGGATCACGGCGAGATAAAGAGGAGAACGACGATATACGCGCTGTGTTTTCTGGGTTTGGCGGTGTTTTCGCTTGTGATAAACATATGCCAGCACTACAATTTTGCGGCGATGGGGGAGAATCTGACGAGGAGGATAAGGGAGAGGATGCTGTCGAAGATATTAACGTTCGAAATAGGGTGGTTCGACAAGGACGAGAATTCCAGTGGTGCCATCTGCTCTAGGCTCGCCAAGGATGCCAATGTGGTAAGTTCTACTAGGATGCATTTTCTCTTCTTTAGTTTAGAGGTTTTTGCACCGTATACCGTGTCAATTGAGTGTAAATTGTTAGTACTGACATTGTTTTTGACGAAAATTACACACATCAAACATGGAAATCATCCATGTGCGTTATTTTCATAAAACAAATAATGAGATTAATGATTTAGACTCAATTGACACGATTTAGATACTTTAAAATTTGAAGTGTTCAAATTTAAAATATGAAGACTAAAATAAAATTTCTACGAAACTTTAGCAGTGCAGAACACAAACAACTCATTATTATTATACAATAATGTGTGTCCAGACACCTCACGTGCAACTCTGCTAATCATTCTTTTAGTAGATCTTAAGGAAGAGTTGACAAGAAATATTAATGTTTTTTGGGCTTATTTTTTAGATGTCTCAAAAGTGAGAATTACTACTTTTTAAGGACCATTTAAAGGCAAAAAAAATTATTTGGATGATCCTCTACAAAATAGTGTTGATCACTTTTAGAACCTTTGAAGGAATTTTGCCATTTTTTTTTAAGAAAAATACAAATAGAAGAATTATTTTTATTTCGGAAAATAAAATGTTTTGCACATCTAAAAGAAAGAAATTTTTGTATTATATATTTTTTAAAAAAAAATAAATAAAATTAGGCTCGTCACATATTTATATTTCTCATCTTTTCTAAAAAGTAGACACAAGAATATAGGGGAAAATTATTAGATCCTTTCTAGTAAATAAGTGCACTTATAATTTTTTTTATTCATGCTCATTTTTTTTCTATTTTTTTTGTTTAGAATCATTTTAAAAAATAATTAATATTAACTAGATTAAATTTATCGACGTCGTATCAATTTTATATTAAATTAAACTTTAACATTGTAGTTAAATTTAATTTATACGCGGTTGATAATATCCAAGTATATATGCCGGTAGAGGAGGAAGCAAGGGTGTTGCTCGCCTTCCCTGCCGCATTACCTTCTACACTAGGCACCCGGAACATTTATCGAAGGTTTTCTGTATAGGTGTTCTATTGTTTGCCGAAGGTTTTTTAAACAAAGAAAAAGCATGAATTTATATAATTTATGGACTAATAATTTCACTCTTCTTTTACATAGGTGAGATCTTTAGTGGGTGATAGAATGGCGCTGCTTATACAGGCCATATCGGCGGTCACCATCGCCTGCACAATGGGCCTCGTCATCGCCTGGAGACTCGCCGTCGTTATGATCGCCGTTCAGCCCCTCATCATCACCTGCTACTACTGCAAACGCATCCTCCTCAAAAGCATGTCCAAAAAAGCCATTAAAGCCCAAGAAGAAAGCAGCAAGATCGCCGCCGAGGCCGTCTCCAACCTCCGCATCGTCACCGCCTTCTCCTCCCAAGCTCGAATCCTCAAAATGTTGGAACAGGCCCAGCTCGGCCCCATGCGTGAGAGTGTCCGGCAGTCGTGGTTTGCCGGCTTCGGGCTTGGTACCTCCCAGAGCCTCATGACTTGTACGTGGGCCTTGGAGTTCTGGTACGGCGGGAAGCTCATCGCGCAGGGATACATCGGAGCGAAGGCGCTTTTTCAGACGTTCATGATTTTGGTTAGCACCGGCCGTGTGATCGCCGACGCTGGAAGCATGACGAACGACCTCGCCAAGGGGGCAGACGCGGTGGGGTCGGTTTTCGCGGTGTTGGACCGGATTAGCCGGATTAACCCCGAAGATTCCGACGGTCATCGGCCGGAGAAGATAAACGGACATGTGGAGCTCCGGGATGTTGATTTCGCGTACCCTTCCAGACCCGATACCATGATCTTCAAGCGGTTTTCGATCAACATCCAAGCCGGAAAATCGACGGCGTTGGTCGGGCAAAGTGGGTCCGGTAAATCGACGATCATAGGACTTATCGAGCGATTTTACGATCCGATCAACGGGACGGTGAAAATCGACGGTCGTGACATTAAGACGTACCACCTCCAGACGCTAAGGAAATTCATCGGACTTGTTAGCCAAGAGCCGACGTTGTTCGCCGGCACCGTTCGGGAAAACATTATTTACGGCGCCGGCGATAATCTCGACGAATCGGAGATCATCGAGGCGGCCAAAGCAGCCAACGCCCACGATTTCATCACGGCGTTAAAAGACGGGTACGACACGTGGTGCGGGGACAGGGGATTACAGCTCTCCGGCGGCCAAAAACAGCGCATCGCCATCGCACGCGCCATCATAAAGAACCCGGCGGTGTTGCTCTTGGACGAGGCCACGAGCGCGCTCGATAGCCAATCGGAGAAAGTCGTACAAGACGCGCTGGAGCGCGTGAGGGTGGGGAGGACGAGCGTGGTGGTGGCCCACAGGTTGAGTACAATACAAAATTGCGACACGATAGCGGTGTTGGATAAGGGTATGGTGGTCGAGCGGGGGACCCACTCGTCCTTGTTGGCGAAGGGGCCCAGTGGGGCCTACTATGGGCTTGTCAGTCTACAGAGAAATGCCACGTCACATTAAATTTGAGTTTTTTTTTTTTTTTTTTTTTTAAATTATGAATTGGGCTTTTGGTTTTTGCCATCTTATGAAAGATGGGTTGATGGAAGCCCATAGAGGGCCCACTTTTTTAGATGCCAAAAAACTAGCATCTCTAAAAGGGAAAATGGATGTGAATTTTGTTGTATTAAATATGAATTTTAATATTTACAAAAATAATTATTTGATAAATTTTAAAATGTACCAAAAAAAAATAAAAAATCAAACTTTAGTATCTATTTTAATTTTAGGTAATAATTCAAAGGGACATTGGCTGGGAGGTTCTACATTTAAGCTTTAATTGGTCAAAAGTTCTACATGCGGTAAAATTTTTTGATTTAGTCCCATTTGTTTTAAAAGAAGGAAGTCTTACTCACGTGATAGCCACGCGCTAGTTACATGTAACTACTTTTTGTATAATATTACTGTATTAGTTACAGGTAACTAATTTTATTTTATTTTATTTTATTTTATTTTTTCAGTTACATATTCCAATAATATGTAATTTTTTAGTTACATATCTCTGATATGTAACTAAAAAAATTAATACTTTTTAGTTACATGTTTAAATAATATATAACTTTTTAGTTACATGTCTATGTATCTGATATGTAACTAAAAAGTTTAATATTTTTTCAATAACGTTACAAAATATTATAAATATATAATTGTAACATGTAACTAATATTATATAAGCACATGCAACTAAAAATGTCCAAATATGTGTAAAAAATAACAATTATAAAATTGTAACTAACATTAGTTACATGTAACAGAATTCACCATTTTTTCAATAACGACACAAAATATTATATATATATATATATATATATAATTGTAACGTGTAACTAATATTATATAAGCACGTGTAACTAAAAATGCCCAAATATGTGTGAAAAGTAACAATTATGAAATTGTAACTAACATTAGTTTTATGTAACAGAATTTACTATAAAATTTGAATGTACTTACTAAAAGACTCCTAACAATTCCTACAATTCCTGCAATACGGGATTAAAACATAAGTAAAATCTAATTTAAAGGATTAAATCAAAACCTAATAACACAAAATAATTTTTCACCAATTAAACTTAAAAAAAAAAAAAAAATTTCACCAATTTTTCCTAATTCAAAATACTCATAATGTTAATTTTTTAGAAGAGAATTACAAAATAGGAAGTAAAATTACAGTAAATGAAATTAGATCCACAATGTTGAAAAAAAAAATAGTAAAAGAGAAACTATTATAGAAGAAAAACATAATCAAATACCAAAATAGATTGATCGAATCTAGTGTATTGCAAAATCCATTCCTAAAGTAGATTTTGCTCTTGCAACTATGTTGATGATTTGATCGAGCATCTACCTTTTAAGATACAATGATCATAACTCTTGGTACTAATACTGGAAACCAAGAGTACGACAAACAGAAAAGGTGTAGAAACTCTCTCTCTCGTGATTTTTTAGTTCACTATCCAAATTAAGTGCCACTTTAGTTCGCACAAGTGCTACTTTAGTTCACTATCCAAATTAAGTAATTTAAAATGTGATTTTTTTTAGTCTTCGATTTACCGTCAATATATATTCATTAACTTACTTTTATTTCTAAAGATTCTGATACGAGATACGACAAAAATTATATCAGCATCAACATATAAAATGCCGTAAGCTTTCAGCAAAGAGATCTACGTCTTTATTTTGTTGTCTTATACTAATTAAATATCATTCTAAGATAACGATAAATTACAGTAAATAATTGTTACAGTTAAAATTGACCGTTAATCGAGTTGCAATTTAATTCAATTGTAAAAAATTACCAAACCCTAGACTTGCTCCAAAGCAATAACTTCCATAAAAATAAAAATAAAAAAGGGTTTTTTTTTTTTTTTTTCACATTTTTTTTCTTCAGTTTTCTCTCTCATTTTTTAACCTTTTAAAGAAAAAGATTAATTTTTTTAACATTTATTTCATCTTCTTCACAAGTATAAACTCAATTTTTTATTTTTTTTTGGAGTTTTGGGTGCAAAAAACTCACAATTCATCAATTACATTGTGAATTTTAATTAATTAATTATTATTATTATTTTATTATTATGTAGACGACATGTAATTTCTTTCAAGCACAAGCTACTTTAGTTCAGTTACACACTATCCAAATTAGATATTGTAATTAAAGAAAAATTTAAGTAATTTAAAATGTGATTTTTTGAGTCTTCAATCTACCGTCAATTATATTCATTAACTTTCTTTTATTTTAAAAGATTCTAACACCAAATACGATAAAAATTACATCAGTATCAATATACAGAATACTGTCAGTTTCCAGCTGAACGCGCCCCAATTTTCTAGAGAAAACCAAAAACAAATATATATATAGATATATGTTTATATATGCTTGGCGCTGGTAAAACGAGAAGGGTTTTTAAAAACGTCGATTTTCTCATTAAAATGTACTTAAGCCTGTTTTAGAAAAAGGAGTCGCCACCTAGCATTGGGTTTAAATGATGTGCTAGGTCACCATATTTTTCTTTTTTGAAAATAATTTAAAAATGGCTTAAGTAAAATTTGACTCCAAAAATAATATGGTCTAACCAGAGATTCGTTTAAAGAGTTCGGGGGTCAGTTACGCTCGGGGAAGGTGTCAAGCACCCCAAGACGCCCGTCCAAAGACGGTACCTTATCCGATTAAGTCCAATTAAAATTTAAATCCGAATGTTTTTATTTTATTTTTAAATCCTCCTTATATACACGTACACACACATTTGAGGGAAGTGATCCCCCTTCTAAACCTAGACCGTTCTGATTGAAGGTTGGGAATTTTCCACCTCGTATTGTTAGCACATTATATTTAATACAAATTAAATAAAACACCCGCACACACGCATCGAGGAGAGTAATTCCCTTCTAAATTTTAGCCATTCAAATTGAAGGTTGGGAATTTTCCACCTCGTATTGTTAGCACATTATATTTAATACAAATTAAATAAAACACCCGCACACACGCATCGAGGAGAGTAATTCCCTTCTAAATCTTAGCCATTCAAATTGAAGGTTGGGAATTTTTCACCTCGTATTGTTAGCACATTATATTTAATACAAATTAAATAAAACACCCGTACACACGCATCGAGGAGAGTAATTCCTTTCTAAATTTAGCCATTCAAATTGAAGGTTGGGAATTTTCCACCTCGTATTGTTAGTAAATTATATTTAATACAAATTAAATAAAACACCCGTACACACGCATCGAGGAGAGTAATTCCCTTCTAAATTTAGCCATTCAAATTGAAGGTTGGGAATTTTCCACCTCGTATTGTTAACACATTATATTTAATACAAATTAAATAAAACACTCGTACACACGCATCGAGGAGAGTAATTTCCTTCTAAATTTAGCCATTCAAATTGAAGGTTGGGAATTTTTCACCTCGTATTGTTAGCACATTATATTTAATTCAAATTAAATAAAACACCCGTACACACGCATCGAGGAGAGTAATTCCCTTCTAAATCTTAGCCATTCAAATTGAAGGTTGGGAATTTTCCACCTCGTATTATTTACTTAAAAAAAAATAAATAAATAAATAAAAAAAAATTAAAAAATAAAATAAAATAAAATAATAAAATAAAAAATAAATAAATAAAAAGAAATAAAAAGTAATAAATAAATAAATAATAAAGGAAGAAGAAAAAAAAATCTAATTTACAAAAAAAAAAAAAAAAAAAAAAAAAAATTAGTATAATAACAACTTAAAAAAATAAGAGTAAGATTTACAACAGATGAAAATTTACCACCTTCTTGGAGATTTTTTTTCTTCAAAATTACAATAAAATGAAAATAATATTATTTTCTTCAAAAATTTTCTCCAGATTTCTCTTCTCCCTTACAAAAATTTCTCTCAAAAAATTTCTTCCTCCCAAAAATCTCTCCCCCTCCCTCTTGTGATCCTTCCTATATTTATAGGAAGGAAATCTGAAATATTCCTTCGACAATCACGCGAAAAAGAGGGGAAAAAGGGGGTGGGTGCACCGAAATTTGGTGCACTCACCCCCTTTTGGGTGCACCAAAAATGGTGCACCCAAAAAGGGGGGGCTGGCCCCCCCCTGCTGGCCGCACATGCGGCCAGCAACACTGGTCGCTGTAGTGACCAGCTTGGTCGCACGTGCGACCAGCTTGGTCGCACGTGCGACCTTAGTGCACCCCCCCGCCCCCGTTCGGTCCAGGCCTCTCTCGTTCTCGTCTGTTTCTGGTCCATTTTGTTCCGAATTAACGCGTTTTTATTCCACTTCGAAAAATCTACAAAACCAAAAAATAAATTAATTAATTACTAATATTTAATTTACTTAAGAGATTAATAAAACTTAATTTAGCAGTATTAAACCGCACAAATACGGTACAATCAAAATAAAATAAATAGAAAAATAAAATAAAAATAACTATAAAACAAAGTATATTTTTTTGCGAAGCGGTCAAAATGCCGTGTCTACAGCTGCCCCTCTTTGTCATGCAAGTTCCACTTGCTTGACAAAGATAAAAGACCACGTCATTTTGATCGTCCCATTTTATCTTTATTTATTTTTTTATTTTTATTTTTAGTGTATTTTCCAATAATAGAACAAATAAAATAAAATGATTTATGACGAATACGTGTAAGTTTAGAGTAATAAAAGAATACTCATGACGATGTTCATGATAAACAAATGTCCGTTTAGAGGATCGTTTAAAGTAAAAAAAAATGACTTCTGACGGTACTCATAACGAACATGTGTCTGTTTAGAAGATTGTTTAGAGTAATAAAAAAAGGACTCATGACGATACTCATGACGAACAAGTGTCTGTTTAGAGGATCGTTTAGAGTAATAAAATGATGACTCATGACGATACTCATGACGAACAAGTGTCTGTTTAGAGTAATAAAAAATGACTCATAACGCTACTCATGACGAACACGTGTCTGTTTAGAGGATTGTTTAGAGTAATAAAAAAGAGACTCATGACGATACTCATGACGAACAAGTGTCTGTTTAGAGGATCGTTTAGAGTAATAAAATGATGACTCATGACGATACTCATGACGAACAAGTGTCTGTTTAGAGGATCATTTAGAGTAATAAAATGATGACTCATGACGATACTCATGACGAACAAGTGTCTGTTTAGAGGATCGTTTAGAGTAATAAAAATTATTCATGCCCCAGCCCTCTTGGCCAGGGGCTTAAAGAAAGTTCAAGAGTATAAAATATGCCCCCACTTGTGACTGAGTCAGAATGACAGAACAAAGATATAAATGTGCCCCAGCCGAACTCTCAGATGACCGAACATTTATAGATTGCCTGCGTACCTTAGTATTATGCCGAGGATCAAGTTTAGCGTAGTTCACTTTTCGCCCTTTTCAGGGCAAAACGCATACCTGGACGCTCATTTGGAGCTTCTGAAATTTCAGCAATAAGAGTTTCTAATTTGAGCTGGAAGGTAAGAAGTCCTAGTGATAGGGAAATCCATGCTTCCAAGCCCCTTGAAATCCCTGTAATGCACATGAAAACATTTCCAAAACAAAATTTTAGTCTGAAAGTTATTACCTTTGATGACTCACAATTCCATTCCCCCCTTTTTTGTCGTGGTCATTTGACTAATGGCGCTCGACTTTCACGGGTCACAGGACAGTATCGGGAGATTTTTTTTTGAATTTAGAAGTCTCGCTTTTCAACTGAGAGTTTGACATGCTTCAGGGTGATTCGACAATATTTTTTTTAGTTCCCTTCGACTCAGGGGAAGGCCCAATATATCTCATCGAGGTTTCCTTGGCTTGCTCGACTGGATTTTTGTCCTTTCAAATTAGTAGGTGCTTCAATGCTTGGGGTTCTAATACTCCTGCATGCTCTGTGTTTTCTCAAGTCCTGCAAAACTGATTTAGTCCAAAAATGGGTAAATGTCGAAAATTACTAAAATGAGTACCTTCAATACCCGATATGATTTTCTGTGAGATCTTGAGTCAAGAATGTAGAGGAATATGATTCTAATACATTTTCAGACCACGACCAATGTTTCTTTTCTCAAATTCTAATTCCATTCAAATCCATCAAGTTCTGATTCCAAAAAATATCATTTGCCGCTAATTTGGACCGAGGCGGAAAATATGAACAAATCTATCTATCATCTTTCTTTCCTCTTCAAATCTCTTCCACATTTATACCAATACTTCTTGTTCGGTTATCCCACTTTTCGTTTTTTCCTTTCTTTTATTTTTTTTCTCTTTTTTTTCTTTTTTCTTTTTTTTCTTATTATTTTCTTCTTTTTTCCTTTTTTTTTTCTTTTCTTTTTTTCTTTTTTTTTTTTTTTTATATCGAACTTACAATGATTTAGGGACAGCCGAGCTTATCAATGAACTTGATTTTCTTTGGAAATTGAGACCTTCTTGCAACATTTGAAAGTTTCTTCATTGGGATCATTGGCGTGAGATGATTGTATTCCCTTTTTACCATTAAGTAACTCAGACAATAGGCAAATCGGGATATTTACACCCAGTTTCATCAATCACTAAAGTACCACCAAAGATAGTTTGATTAGCTTGCAACAATATATCAAAGCATCATAAGGACAATGGATACCAATCTTTGACTTTTGAACCCCCCGGTACTTCTGGAATCGCTGACGAATTTGGTTACGGGCCTTTTCAGATTTCACCATCGTTTGGATAAACATAATCTTCCTTTGATTATAGTCCCATTGAATCGTGGTCTAATTTTGTATTGAAATCACACATTCACATCCTCACTCAGTCACATCACGTACAACATATGCAGACAATTTTGGGCACCTGAAATAGTAAGATTCAAACATTAGACCACAGTTTTGAATAAACAGTATTGCATTATTGAAATTTTAAAAGTCATTACAGAGCAAATCCTTTTCCATCCAAAAGACCAACGGGATGGAAAGGTGAGTACGCAAAGATTTTCCAATTTTATCAAAACACCTCGCAAATTTAAAGCAAACAAAAAAACAGTTTTGCAGTCTTTAGATTTTTTCAAATTGAGCCTTAGGCACATGACTCGCTCCCATCTCCACCAATATTTTGGTAAAGATTGACTTCACCACCCCTTGAAGGTGCATACTCAGGCAACGGATTCTGCTGACAGTTTGGCGTACCGGCCTCAGGTTTTTTAGGAAACGTGATCGCCCCAGAAAACCTCGGATTTCTTTCTCATTTCTCGGCGGCGGCATCTCACGAATGGCCTTCGTCTTTGCAGGATCAATCTCGATTCCATGGCGATTTACCATGAAACCAAGAAGTTTTACGGAAGCCACCCCAAACGCGCATTTTGCTGGATTGAGCTTGAGCTGGTACTTTCGAAGTCTGTCGAACACCTTTTTCAAATGGCAGAGATGATCCTCGTTCTCCTGTGATTTAACGATCATGTCATCAACATATACCTCCATCTCCTTGTGCATCATATCATGAAATAGGGTCGTCATTGATCTTTGGTATGTTGCCCCGGCGTTTTTGAGACCGAAAGGCATCGCCCTATAGCAAAAGACTCCCCATGGGGTAGTGAAGGCTGTCTTTTCTCGATCTTTCTCATCCATCAGAATCTGATTATAGCCAGAGAACCCATCAGCGAAAGAATAGAGCTTTCGCCCCGCAGTATTGTCGATGATGATGTGAATGTTTGGCAGTGGAAAATCATCTTTTGGACTCGCCCGGTTGAGATCACGATAGTCCACGCAGACTCTGATTTTTCCTGAGGACTTTGGCACGGGAACGACATTTGAGAGCCATTCACTGTAGTTACAGACTTCAATAATTCGGGCATTGAATTGCTTCACGATCTCCTCCTTGACCTCGAGACTGACAGCGGGCCTTAGTTTCCTCAACTTTTGTTTGACTGGTACACTTCCCGGCTTTAGCGGCAGCTTATGGGCCACGATACTCTTGTCCAGTCCTACCATGTCATCGTAGGACCAAGCAAAGATATCTTGGTAGGAAATTAAGAGCGTTGTCAACTCTTTCTTTTCCAGAGTCATGAGAGCTGATCCAATCTTTACTTCCTTCAACTCTTCCGAGGTCCCCAAGTTTATCAACTCGGTCTCATCGTTACTGGGAATCGGCTTGTTCTCGAACTCCGTGAAAGCTTTTCGGATCTCACCATCGTCTGGCTGGCAAGAGTCATCTTCTGCTTCTACTCCCATCGGGTTATGGTCTGGTTCTGCATTGAAATCATACTTATCGCACTCTGGCTCAGTTATATCGCATGCATCATACACTGGTGTTTTAGACATCCTGAAAGCATAAAATTTAAACATTTAAACCATATGTCGGATAAAACAGAATTGCATTCATTAAATATAAAAACCCATTACAAAGCAAAATCCCTTTCCATCTAGAAGGCAAGGTGGATGGAGGGATGACCAACAGAAAATCTCCCTAAGTTTACCGAAACGCCTGGCGAATTGGGAGAGAACAAGAATCCCAATTCTGCAGCTTTTCTTTTCCCTTGGTTCGAATACCAGACCCATGACTTGGCCCTGCCTCGTCTCTCATGATTACATTCACAGCTTCCTTGATCATTACTCTCTCAGGGTGCAACTTGAATCCTGTGGTCTCCTTCCCTTTGTTGAGGGTTTCTGCTGGATAGGGGAAAGTGACCCGGATATGCGGAATTTTCATTGGCTGGTTGTCTGGGGATCCATCCCTCTTCTTCCGGAAGAACTTCGCTCTGTCTGCTTTTGTCGGCTCGTATCCCAATCCGAATCTCCCCTTCTTCTCCTTGACTTCTATCGGTTCTGTAATTCCGTCTAGATTCTTGCCCAAACCTTTCCCGGGAATGCAACCCCGAGACTTCATTTCTTTAGCAACGAAGGCCACAGTGTTAGACAGTGATGGTGTCATCTCGTGTCCTCCTTCCTTCACAAAAGTAGCATTTGCAACGTCGAACACGTGATAGGAGGCTTCAATCTTCTCCTTCTCCTTTCCGTCATCTGTTAACGGGACATGCCGACTTATCGCTTGATGGAAAGGTATGATATCTGAATCAGCCCTGATCACGTATAGTGTGTCATTAATGATAAATTTGATCTTCTGATGTAGAGATGAAGGCACTGCCCCAGCGTTATGGATCCATGGCCTCCCCAACAACAGGTTGTACGAAGCAGGTATGTCGAGCACTTGGAACTTCGCATTGAACTGTATTGGACCAATTTCAATTGGCAGGTCAATCTCTCCAACACTATCTCTCTTATCCCCATCGAATGCTCGGATAACCGTCTTAGACGATCGAACCTGTGATAGATCTATCCCCATTTCTTCCAGGGTCGACAAAGGACAGATATTTAGTGTCGATCCATTGTCAATCAGCACCCGAGCTATGAACATTCCATGGCTTTCGACCGTGATATTCAAAGGCTTGTTGTGACCTGTTCCATCATTGTCTATCTCGTCATCTGTGAAAGTGATGGTGTTAGAGCCTAGGACCTGCTCGACCAGAGTGACAAACTTCTCCGGAGAGATCGTGCTAGGCAAGTGGGCTTCATTTAGGACTTTCAGCAGTGCCTATCTATGTACTTCTGAGGATAGAAGTAGTGAGAGCATCGAGATTTGCGCCGGTGCTTTGCTGAGTTGCTCTACTATCTTGTATTCTGAATTCTTCATTGCCTTTAGAAAGTCGTGAGCCTCCGGTTCTGACACTGGCTTTTTCAGGGCCCCTCTTGGTTCTCTCACAGGAATCCTGATCAAATCCTGTGGCGTATACACCCTTCCAGACCGAGTGATTCCACCGGTTTCTCCTACGGAGATTGGCAATTCTTCTCCTTCTCCTGTTTTAGCGACGATCTCATAATTCCACGGAACCTTATTGAGATTTTCCACCATCTTTTGGATTGGGAAAGACAAAACTAGAGATTTCTCCAATTTTTGGGCTACCCTTTCTAGATGTAATTCGAACCCTCCGTAGAGAACCTCCGGGTGTAAATAAACACCACCGATATCGATCACATCAACTTCTTCTTCGACCTCCTCTGTGAAAATTAGATTGACGCCACTTCCTGAGGAGGCGTGTTCAGGCAACGGATTTTGCTGACAATTTGGCGTACCGGCCTCAGGTTTTTTAGGAAATGTGATGGCTCCGGTCCGTATAAACTCCCGGATTTTGTCTTTTAGCTGAAAGCATTGCTCAGTCGCATGTCCTCTGGTTCCCGAGTGGTATTCATAGAAAGCATTTGAAGAAGCTGCTTTACTCCCAGGTTTAACTTCGTAGAATGGAAGGGGCGTCAGCATCCCCTGCTTCAAACAATTCCGGTACAACTCGGTGATCGAAACCGGAAGGTCTTGTAGCTCTCTGTTGTCGTTTTGGAAATTTCCCCCAGTAGCATGAGGTAGAAGGTCTTGGTGGTATTGGGTTCCTGACCTTGGAGTGCGGTTAGGAATTTGAGGTGGGGTGTTCGGGCGTGGTTGATAGGTATGGTAAGAGGGTGTTGGGTAGGCTTGAGGGTAATATTGGGGAATGTGGTTTTGATAAGGGGGAGGTACATTTTGGTAATAGCGGGGGCGGCTTTGGGAATAGGGTTGGTTTTGAGGATAGTTTTGGTTTTGGCGATTTTGAGGAGGGTAGTTGTGATATTGGTTGTTCTGGTTCGGGTAGTTCTGGGGACAAGGAGTTTGGGGGTAGTTCTGGTAATGGGTTTGTCGAGGGGAAACGACAACAGCTACTTCATTTTCTTTCATCTTTGGCGGGGCTGACCTTTTCGTCAGATTGGATTGGGCCCCTTCAATTTTTCCGCTCCTTATTCCTTCTTCCGTCACCTCGGCCTGTTTGATCGCATCGCCGAAAGAAACCACTGCTATGCTCGAGAGATCTCGATAGAACGGCGGTGACTGAATTGACTTGAATATCTCTAACTGAGCCTCCTCGCTCAACTTAGGGACAACTTTGGCAGCCTCTTCCCTCCAACGAGCAGTATACCTCCGGAAACTTTCGTCTTTATTTTTCAGTATCTGGTAGAGGGTATTGCGGTCTGGCGCGGCATCCCTATTGTACACATATTGCTCACAGAAGGCCTCTACCAGATCTTCAAATGTTTTAATCTGTGATAGCTCCAGGGTCATGTACCAGTTGAGAGCCGACCCTTTCAACGATCTCCGAAACATCTTTAGGCAAAGGTCTTCGTTCCGAGCATGAATTCCTAACTCCTCTTTGTAAATGCTAACATGCCATTCTGGAGGGCCAGTGCCATCATATTTTGTGAATTCTGGAACCACGAAATTTTCCGGGTACACAATCCCGGGTGGTGCTGACAACTCCTTGTACGTCGCTTTCCTGGACGGCTTCTCTTTTTGCCATTCTTCCATAGTTTTTTCTAATTTCTCCATTTTCAGAAGCCAAGCCGGTGGAGGGCCGTTCTCTTCTTTGTTTTCAGTTTCAATGGCCGGGGCCGGTTGGCTATCATTTGAATTGTTTGGTGGAGCAACGACCCTCTCCGGGTGAATGAGGATCTGCGGGGCGGCGGGGGCCGAGCCCTCTGGCGAGGCCTGATAGACATGCCCCTGGATGGGATATGTCGGAGCTCCATAGGCGAAAGGATGAGGGCCCAGCTGAGGTCCATAGTAGACCGGTACTGCAAAGTTCGGGCCGACGTGGTTCGGATTCGGCCCTGAGTTCTCCATCCCAATACTTGCAGGGTTTCCATTTGGGGATTCAGTCACAGGAGTCCCGTTGGACGGAGGAATAGGCACCTCCTGAGGTCGGCTAAGTTCATTGATCCTTTCCATCAACCTGTCAATAGTTTCCTGCATCTGAGCTATCTGGGTCGTTCGGGGAGATTCGGGATTGCTTTCTGATGTCATCCTGGAATGAGTCTGTGCTCGACTGCGTGTAAAGATCGGACTTCGAAAGGGGGGAACTGGATTTGCTTTTCGGGGACCAATTTTCTTTGTCTTGTCCTTTTCTTTTTCACCTACAAAAAAAAAAAAAAAAAAAAAAATCATTTTTTTAGTTCATGTGGGTCTTAGGTGGCCTTAAAGCCCTTTCTAATTCGAAGATTTCAATTTCGGTAACGACTAATTAAAAAAAAAAAATTATTATTTTTTATTTATTTATTTTATTTTTTTGTCGTTCCCTACCGATATTGAAAACTTTGAACTTGTTTGGTGTGTTTTTTTTTTTTTTTTTTTTTTTTTTTTTTTTTTTTTTTAGGACTTCCCCAGACGTCATAAATCCATCAAGTACAAAAAATCATTTCTTGTCTTGTATCATAGAATCCTGAGGGGATAATATGGATACAAGACAGTTTTGTTTTTATCAGAGGATTTACAACAATATAAGGGCCTGAGAGGAAATAAGGAAAAAAAAAAAAAAAAAAATATATATATATATATATATATATATATATATATATATATATAAATAAAATAAATGATATATAAAAAAAAATAAAAAATAAAAAAATAAAAAAAAATCACAACTTATTTACTGAATTGAGGGAAAAAATAAAATAAAATTTAACATTCGGACTTTAGATTAATTGGACTTATTCAGACATATTGGGCTCAACCCTCAGCCGTCCCCAGTGGAGTCGCCAACTGAACGCGCCCCAATTTTCTAGAGAAAACCAAAAACAAATATATATATATAGATATATGTTTATATATGCTTGGCGCTGGTAAAACGAGAAGGGTTTTTAAAAACGTCGATTTTCTCATTAAAATGTACTTAAGCCTGTTTTTGAAAAAGGAGTTGCCACCTAGCATTGGGTTTAAATGATGTGCTAGGTCACCATATTTTTCTTTTTTGAAAATAATTTAAAAATGGCTTAAGTAAAATTTGACTCCAAAAATAATATGGTCTAACTAGAGATTCGTTTAAAGAGTTCGGGGGTCAGTTACGCTCGGGGAAGGTGTCAAGCACCCCAAGACGCCCGTCCAAAGACGGTACCTTATCCGATTAAGTCCAATTAAAATTTAAATCCGAATGTTTTTATTTTATTTTTAAATCCTCCTTATATACACGTACACACACATTTGAGGGAAGTGATCCCCCTTCTAAACCTAGACCGTTCTGATTGAAGGTTGGGAATTTTCCACCTCGTATTGTTAGCACATTATATTTAATACAAATTAAATAAAACACCCGCACACACGCATCGAGGAGAGTAATTCCCTTCTAAATTTTAGCCATTCAAATTGAAGGTTGGGAATTTTCCACCTCGTATTGTTAGCACATTATATTTAATACAAATTAAATAAAACACCCGCACACACGCATCGAGGAGAGTAATTCCCTTCTAAATCTTAGCCATTCAAATTGAAGGTTGGGAATTTTCCACCTCGTATTGTTAGCACATTATATTTAATACAAATTAAATAAAACACCCGTACACACGCATCGAGGAGAGTAATTCCCTTCTAAATTTAGCCATTCAAATTGAAGGTTGAGAATTTTCCACCTCGTATTGTTAGCACATTATATTTAATACAAATTAAATAAAACACCCGTACACACGCATCGAGGAGAGTAATTCCCTTCTAAATTTAGCCATTCAAATTGAAGGTTGGGAATTTTCCACCTCGTATTGTTAACACATTATATTTAATACAAATTAAATAAAACACCCGTACACACGTATCGAGGAGAGTAATTTCCTTCTAAATTTAGCCATTCAAATTGAAGGTTGGGAATTTTTCACCTCGTATTGTTAGCACATTATATTTAATACAAATTAAATAAAACACCCGTACACACGCATCGAGGAGAGTAATTCCCTTCTAAATCTTAGCCATTCAAATTGAAGGTTGGGAATTTTCCACCTCGTATTATTTACTTAAAAATAAATAAATAAATAAATAAAAAAAATTAAAAAAAAAATAAAATAAAATAAAAAAATAAAAAATAAATAAATAAAAAGAAAATAAAAAGTAATAAATAAATAAATAAATAAATAATAAAGGAAGAAGAAAAAAAAATCTAATTTACAAAAAAAAATAAAAAATAAAAAAATATTAGTATAATAACAACTTAAAAAATAAGAGTAAGATTTACAACAGATGAAAATTTACCACCTTCTTGGAGATTTTTTTTCTTCAAAATTACAATAAAATGAAAATAATATTATTTTCTTCAAAAAATTTCTCCAGATTTCTCTTCTCCCTTACAAAAATTTCTCTCAAAAAATTTCTTCCTCCCAAAAATCTCTCCCCCTCCCTCTTGTGATCCTTCCTATATTTATAGGAAGGAAATCTGAAATATTCCTTCGACAATCACGCGAAAAAGAGGGGAAAAAGGGGGTGGGTGCACCGAAAGCTGTAGACACGGCATTTTGACCGCTTCGCAAAAAAAATATACTTTATTTTATAGTTATTTTTATTTTATTTTTCTATTTATTTTATTTTGATTGTACCGTATTTGTACGGTTTAATACTGCTAAATTAAGTTTTATTAATCTCTTAAGTAAATTAAATATTAGTAATTAATTAATTTATTTTTTTTTTATTTTGTAGATTTTTCGAAGTGGAATAAAAACGCGTTAATTCGGAACAAAATGGACAAGAAAAGACGAGAACGAGAGAGGTCTGGACCGAACGCGGGGGGGGGACTGCAAAGGGGTCGCCGGTGCGACCAGCTGGCCGCACCAGCGACCAGCCACTGGTCGCTGGTGCGACCAGTGAACTGGCCGCACATGCGGCCAGCAGGGGGGGTGTCCCCCCTGCTTTTGGGTGCACCAAATTCGGTGCACCCAAAAGCTGGTGGGTGCACCGAATTTCGGTGCACCCACCTCTTTTTTTATTATTTTTTTTTACTTTTGTTTGTTGTTTGTCGTAAGAGTCTTCAGGGATTTCCTTCCTATAAATATAGGAAGGATCACAAGAGGGAAGAGAGGAAAATTTTGAGGGGAAGAAATTTTTTGAGAGAAATTTTTGTAAAGGAGAGGAGAAATCTGGAGAAAATTTTTGAAGAAAATAATATTATTTTCATTTTATTGTAATTTTGAAGAAGAAAAATCTCTCAGAAGGTGGTAAATTTTCATCTGCTGTAAATCTTACTCTTATTTTTAAAGTTGTTATTATACTAATTTTTTTTGTAAATTAGATTTTTTTTTTTTTCTTCTTCCTTTATTATTTATTTATTACTTTTTATTTTCTTTTTATTTATTCATTTATTTTTTTTATTTTTTTTATTTTTTTTTTTTATTTTTTTTTATTTTTTTAAGTAAATAATACGAGGTGGAAAATTCCCAACCTTCAATATTGAATGGCTAAAATTTAGAAGGGAATTACTCCCCTCGATGCGTGTGTGCGGGTGTTTTATTTAATTTGTATTACATATAATGTGCTAACAATACGAGGTGGAAAATTCCCAACCTTCAATTTGAATGGCTAAAATTTAGAAGGGAATTACTCTCCTCGATGCGTGTGTGCGGGTGTTTTATTTAATTTGTATTAAATATAATGTGCTAACAATACGAGGTGGAAAATTCTCAACCTTCAATTTGAATGGCTAAATTTAAAAGGGAATTACTCTCCTCGATGTGTGTGTGCGGGTGTTTTATTTAATTTGTATTAAATATAATGTGCTAACAATACGAGGTGGAAAATTCCCAACCTTCAATTTGAATGGCTAAATTTAGAAGGGAATTACTCTCCTCGATGCATGTGTGCGGGTGTTTTATTTAATTTGTATTAAATATAATGTACTAACAATATGAGGTGGAAAATTCTCAACCTTCAATTTGAACGGCATAAATTTAGAAGGGAATTACTCTCCTCGATGCGTGTGTGCGGGTGTTTTATTTAATTTGTATTAAATATAATGTGCTAACAATACGAGGTGGAAAATTCCCAACCTTCAATTTGAATGGCTAAATTTAGAAGGGAATTACTCTCCTCGATGCGTGTGTGCGGGTGTTTTATTTAATTTGTATTAAATATAATGTGCTAATAATACGAGGTGGAAAATTCCCAACCTTCAATCAGAACGGTCTAGGTTTAGAAGGGATATCACTTCCCTCAATGTGTGTGTATGTGTATATGTGTATATAAGGAGGATTTAAAAATAAAATAAAAAACATTCGGATTTAAATTCTAATTGGACTTAATCGGATAAGGTACCGTCTTTGGACGGGCGTCTTGGGGTGCTTGACACCTTCCCCGAGCGTAACTGACCCCCGAACTCTTTAAACGAATCTCTGGTTAGACCATGTTATTTTGGAGTCAAATTTTACTTAAGCCATTTTTTTAAAATTATTTTCAAAAAAAGAAAAATATGGTGACCTAGCACATCATTTAAACCCAATGCTAGGTGGCGACTCATTTTTCTAAAACAGGCTTAAGTATATTTTAATGAGAAAATCGACGTTTTTAAAAACCCTTCTCATTTTACCAGCGCCAAGTATATAAACATATATCTATATATATATTTGTTCACCATATTTTTCTTTTTTGAAAATAATTTAAAAATGGCTTAAGTAAAATTTGACTCCAAAAATAATATGGTCTAACCAGAGATTCGTTTAAAGAGTTCGGGGGTCAGTTACGCTCGGGGAAGCTGTCAAGCACCCCAAGACGCCCGTCCAAAGACGGTACCTTATCCGATTAAGTCCAATTAAAATTTAAATCCGAATATTTTTATTTTATTTTTAAATCCTCCTTATATACACGTACACACACATTTGAGGGAAGTGATCCCCCTTCTAAACCTAGACCGTTCTGATTGAAGGTTGGGAATTTTCCACCTCGTATTGTTAGCACATTATATTTAATACAAATTAAATAAAACACCCGCACACACGCATCGAGGAGAGTAATTCCCTTCTAAATTTTAGCCATTCAAATTGAAGGTTGGGAATTTTCCACCTCGTATTGTTAGCACATTATATTTAATACAAATTAAATAAAACACCCGCACACACGCATCGAGGAGAGTAATTCCCTTCTAAATCTTAGCCATTCAAATTGAAGGTTGGGAATTTTCCACCTCGTATTGTTAGCACATTATATTTAATACAAATTAAATAAAACACCCGTACACACGCATCGAGGAGAGTAATTCCCTTCTAAATTTAGCCATTCAAATTGAAGGTTGGGAATTTTCCACCTCGTATTGTTAGCACATTATATTTAATACAAATTAAATAAAACACCCGTACACACGCATCGAGGAGAGTAATTCCCTTCTAAATTTAGCCATTCAAATTGAAGGTTGGGAATTTTTCACCTCGTATTGTTAGCACATTATATTTAATACAAATTAAATAAAACACCCGCACACACGCATCGAGGAGAGTAATTCCCTTCTAAATTTTAGCCATTCAAATTGAAGGTTGGGAATTTTCCACCTCGTATTGTTAGCACATTATATTTAATACAAATTAAATAAAACACCAGCACACACGCATCGAGGAGAGTAATTCCCTTCTAAATCTTAGCCATTCAAATTGAAGGTTGGGAATTTTCCACCTCGTATTGTTAGCACATTATATTTAATACAAATTAAATAAAACACCCGTACACACGCATCGAGGAGAGTAATTCCCTTCTAAATTTAGCCATTCAAATTGAAGGTTGGGAATTTTCCACCTCGTATTGTTAGCACATTATATTTAATACAAATTAAATAAAACACCCGTACACACGCATCGAGGAGAGTAATTCCCTTCTAAATTTAGCCATTCAAATTGAAGGTTGGGAATTTTCCACCTCGTATTGTTAGCACATTATATTTAATACAAATTAAATAAAACACCCGTACACACGCATCGAGGAGAGTAATTTCCTTCTAAATTTAGCCATTCAAATTGAAGGTTGGAAATTTTTCACCTCGTATTGTTAGCACATTATATTTAATAGAAATTAAATAAAACACCCGTACACACGCATCGAGGAGAGTAATTCCCTTCTAAATCTTAGCCATTCAAATTAAAGGTTGGGAATTTTCCACCTCGTATTATTTACTTAAAAAAAAAAAAATAAATAAATAAAATAAAATAAAAAAATAAAATAAAATAAAAAAATAAAAAATAAATAAATAAAAAGAAAATAAAAAAAAAAAAATAAATAAATAAATAAATAATAAAGGAAGAAGAAAAAAAAATCTAATTTACAAAAAAAAAAAAAAAAAAAAAAAATTAGTATAATAACAACTTAAAAAAATAAGAGTAAGATTTACAACAGATGAAAATTTACCACCTTCTTGGAGATTTTTTTTCTTCAAAATTACAATAAAATGAAAATAATATTATTTTCTTCAAAAATTTTCTCCAGATTTCTCTTCTCCCTTACAAAAATTTCTCTCAAAAAATTTCTTCCTCCCAAAAATCTCTCCCCCTCCCTCTTGTGATCCTTCCTATATTTATAGGAAGGAAATCTGAAATATTCCTTCGACAATCACGCGAAAAAAGGGGAAAAAGGGGGTGGGTGCACCGAAATTTGGTGCACCCACCCCCTTTTGGGTGCACCAAAAATGGTGCACCCAAAAAGGGGGGGGGGCTGGCCCCTCTGCTGGCCGCACATGCGGCCAGCAACACTGGTCGCTACAGCGACCAGTGCAACTGGTCGCTGTAGCGACCAGCTTGGTCGCACGTGCGACCTTAGTGCACCCCCCGCCCCCGTTCGGTCCAGACCTCTCTCGTTCTCGTCTGTTTCTGGTCCATTTTGTTCCGAATTAACGCGTTTTTATTCCACTTCGAAAAATCTACAAAACCAAAAAATAAATTAATTAATTACTAATATTTAATTTACTTAAGAGATTAATAAAACCTAATTTAGCAGTATTAAACCGCACAAATACGGTACAATCAAAATAAAATAAATAGAAAAATAAAATAAAAATAACTATAAAACAAAGTATATTTTTTTGCGAAGCGGTCAAAATGCCGTGTCTACACCAGCAAAGAGATCTACTTCTTTATTTCGTTGTCTTATACTGATTAAATATCATTTCAAGATAACGACAAATTACAATAAATAAATTTTACAGTTGAAATTGACCGTTAATCGAGTTGCAATTTAATTTAATTGTGAAAAATTATCAAACCCTAGACTTGCTCCAAAGCAATAACTTCCATAAAAAAATAAAAAAAAGGTTTTTTTTTTTTTTTTTTTTAAAATTTTTTTTTTTTCAGTTTTCTCTCTCCTTTTTTAACCTTTTAAAGAAAAGGTTAATTTTTCTTTACAAGTATAAATTCAATTTTATTTTTTTTTGGGAGTTTTGGGTGCAAAAAACTCACAATTCATCAATTACATTGTGAATTTTAATTAATTAATTAATTTTTTATTTATTTTTTATTATGTAGACGACATGTTCAAGCACAAGCTTTTTTAGTTCAATTACGCACTATCTAAATTAGATATTGTAATTGAAGAAAAATTTAAATAATTTAAAATGTGATTTTTTTTAGTCTTCGATCTACTGTCAGTATATATTCATTTACTTTTATTTCAAAAGATTCTGACATCAGATACGACAAAAATTACATCAGTATCAACATACAGAATATTGTCAGTTTCCAGCAAAGAGATCCACATCTTTATTTCGTTATCTTATATTGATTAAATTTCATTCCAAGATAATGACAAATTACAGTAAATAAATTTTATAGTTGAAATCGACCGTTAATCGAGTTGCAATTTAATTCAATTGTAAAAAATTACCAAACCCTAGACTTGTTCCAAAGCAATAACTTCCATAAAAAAGGATTTTTTTAATTTTTTTTTTACATTTTTTTTCAGTTTTCTCTCTCATTTTCTTAACCTTTTAAAGAAAAAGGTTAATTTTTTTTTAACATTTATTTCATCTTCTTCACAAGTATAAACTCAAATATTTTTTTGGGGAGTTTTGGGTGCAAAAAACTCACAATTCATCAATTACATTGTGAATTTTAATTAATTAATTAATTTTTTATTTTTATTATGTAGACGGCATGTAATTTCTTTCCAGCACAAGCTACTTTGAGATTCGATAGTGAGCTAGTGGTAAGACCTACCTTTCCCAGGCCAGAGGTCTGGGGATCGAATCTCATCGGGTGCGTGAGTGGGTGTGTGAGTTTAAAAAAAAAAAAAAACAAAAAAAAAAAACAAGCTACTTTAGTTCAATTACGCACTATCCAAATTAGATATTGTAATTGAAGAAAAATTTAAGTAATTTAAAATGTGATTTTTTTGAGTCTTCGATCTACCGTCAGAATATATTCATTAACTTTCTTTTATTTCAAAAGATTCTGACACCAGATACGACAAAAATTATATCAGCATCAATATACAAAATGTTATCAGTTTCTAGCAAAGAGATCCACGTTTTTATTTGGTTGTCTTATAGTGATTAAATATCATTCCAAGATAACGACAAATTACAGTATATAAATTTTACAGTTGAAATTGACCGTTAATTGAGTTGTAATTTAATTTAATTGTGAAAAATACCAAACCCTAGACTTGCTCCAAAGCAATAACTTCCATTAAAAAAAAAATGTTGTTTCTTGTTTACATTTTTTTCCAGTTTTCTTTCTCCCCGTTTAACTTTTTATTTTGTTTAATTTTTGTTACATTTAAATAAATTTTACAGTTGAAATCAACCGTTAATCGAGTTGCAATTTAATTCAATTGTAAAAAATTACCAAACCCTAGACTTATTCCAAAGCAATAACTTCCATTAAAAAGATTTTTATTTTTATTTTTTTCACATTTTTTTTCAGTTTTCTCTCTCATTTTTTAAACCTTTTAAAGAAAAAGGTTAATTTTTTTTAACATTTATTTCATCTTCTTCACAAGTATAAACTCAATATTTTTTTTTAGGAGTTTTGGGTGCAAAAAACTCACAATTCATCAATTACATTGTGAATTTTAATTAATTAATTATTATTATTTTTTATTATGTAGACGACATGTAATTTCTTTCAAGCACAAGTTACTTTGAGATTCGATGATGGGTTAGTAGTAAGGTCTACCCTTCTCAGGCTAGAGGTCTAGGGATCGAATCTCATCGGATGTGTGAGTTAAGAAAAAAAAAAAGCACTAGCTACTTTAGTTCAATTACGCACTATCCAAATTGGATATTGTAATTGAAGAAAAATTTAAGTAATTTAAAATGTGATTTTTTTTAGTCTTCGATCTACCGTCAGTATAAATTCATTAACTTTCTTTTATTTCAAAAGATTCTGACACCAGATACGACAAAAATTACATCAGCATCAACATATAAAATGTTATCAGTTTCCAACAAAGAGATCCACGTTTTTATTTGGTTGTCTTATACTGATTAAATATCATTCTAAGATAACGACAAATTACAGTAAATAAATTTTACAACTGAAATTGCCCGTTAATCAAGTTACAATTTAATTTAATTGTAAAAAATTACCAAACCCTAGACTTGCTCCAAAGCAATAACTTCCATTAAAAAAAAAATGTTTTTTCTTGTTTACACTTTTTTCCAGTTTTCTTTCTCCCCGTTTAACTTTTTAAAGAAAAAAGTTATTTTTTTAACCCTTTTGTAGAACGTTCTTAGTCGATAGTCTCCGACGGTTGAGAAGTAGCAATAGCCGGACGAATCTACCCTTCGCGGTTGTTCCACCAATTCCAATGGCAGTTCGACGGTTATGGATAGTTGTTAGGTAGTTTTATATGGTAGTTTCCATTCAAATTCGATTCATTTTTCCGTTTTCCCATTTCGGAATTTCCCAAAAAGAAATTATTATTATTTTTTATTTTTCATATTTTTTTTACAAAAAAAGGAAAAAAAAACAAAGTTCTTATGGGCTCGTCGCTCAAAGCCCATATTAAAAACCTACTATTTCTAATTCTTAGTTAAGACTAAAGAAGCATTACCTCCCTCTCCCTCTCCCTCTCCCGCTAGGAGACTATGATTATGGTGACGATTTGTTGTTGTAATAGGTGGTGATCCAGACGACTGAACTGAATTCATCGTGTTTTTTTTATCTGTTTATCTTTTCTGTGCGTGCTAATTTGCTGCCGATTTTCGAAGGAACTTCGGAGGTGAGTTTTTCGCCGAATTGGATTGTTGCTTTGGTGTTTTCCGTGAATTTTTTAATTTTTGGTTGTGTAAATTTTCGCAGCGATGCCAGCGATGAAGCGATTACGAGATGATGCGTTTGTGATCTCTCAATTTAAGCGGCGCGTTGCTGGTTCTCGTGCCGAATCGTAGGCTCCTTGCTTTCTCTATCTAGTATTGTTTTTTTTTTTTCTTCTGGATTTCTTATAATCTGTGCTTTCCTTCCCGGTATACGCGGTGATGATGGATTTACGCTAGTTGATTCTGGTGGTAGTTACGAGATACATGTTTGTTTTTGTGCTTCGAGTTTTAGTGCCGCATGTGCAGGAATCGTAGAGAGAATAAGTTCATATTATAGTAAATATTAGTTATAATTTAATAATTAACTATATTTTGCATATATCTGTGTAATTTTGGTTACATATACCTTTGTAATATTAGTTACACGTTATAATTATATGTATTTGTGTAATATTTGTGAAATTTAACAAATTTTTAGACACAAAAATTAGTTTAAGGTATACGTATTTGTGTAAATTTAGTTACATGTAGTTAATTACATTTATTTTATGTAATTTTTGTTATATTTAACAAATTTTTACACACATATTAGTTACATAAATACAGTAATATTTATCATATCTAACAAAAATTTACAAACAAAATAGTTACATGTAACTGCGCAAGTACAGGTGCGTGTATTAGGTTTTCGCCTTTTTTTAATAGGCGGGACTAAAACACATGTTGCTTCTACTTCTGGGATTTTTTTTAAATTAAGGGTGAAATAAGGGACCTATCACCGAATGCCCCATATTATAATTACAATATAACAAAAGAGAGAGAAGAACTTGAATGCTCAATCGACTTTTTTCTTTCTCTCATGTCTGTCTTAATTTTTTCGATCTCTACTTTGTTTGTTTGCTTTGGGCAACCGCAAATGCCTGTTAGCAGTAGAGGAGGAGTTGTAGGCGGGGCTAATGGTGGCTCCGGTACACAAAAACTCACAACAAATGATGCGTTGACATTTTTGAAAGAAGTTAAGGAAATGTTTCGAGATCAAAGGGAGAAGTACGACATGTTCCTTGATGTAATGAACGATTTCAAGGCTCAAAGGTATCCATTCTTTCCTTCTATGATTAGTGTGTCCAGGTGGGGCAATGCATAAAACAATTAATACTTCTGTTAACTTGTGTCTTTCAGAATCAACACCATCGGCGTCATTGCAAGGGTTAAGGATTTATTTAAAGGGCACAATCACTTAATATATGGATTTAACACCTTCTTACCCATGGGTTATGAAATAATCTTCATTGAAGAGGAAGAGGCTCCTCCTAAGAAGGCGGTAGAGTTTGTGGAAGCTAAAAGTTTTGTAAACAAAATAAAGGTAATGTGACAGTTGATACTAAATGATGTATTATGAGTATTGTTCTTAAAATATTTAGCCATTAACATATTTTCCCTACGTCATGCAGAAGAGATTCCGAAATGATGATCAAGTGTATAAATCATTTCTAGACATCTTGAACATGTACAGGAAGGAACACAAGGGCATCAGTGAGGTTTATCATGTGGTGTGTCTCCTTCAATGATGTGGATTTTTCTTGTGCTCTGTGGGGTGTTTTGTGTCTAAACTTAATCGGTTTGTAGGTTTCAGCACTTTTTGTTGGTCATCCAGATTTGCTTGATGAGTTCACTAGATTTCTGCCCAAAGCTTTAGCGACATCATCAGCGCAAAATGCGTTGTTTGGTCGTTATCGATCTGATGAGAGAAGTTTCGTCATGCCAACAGTGCGGCAGGGACACATGGACAAGGTATAATTTATTGCTCCTTCCCTTCTTGACGCATCTTTTTCCAATTATACGTTTGGATAAAAATGGGAGTATTTTTTGGGTTTCCAGCAACGTTTCCGGCGGGACAGGATTAACAGTCCCCATGCTGAACTTGACCGGAGTGTTGAACGTCCGGATGTGGATGATGACAAAACTGCACAAGGAGCAGAGGAAGCGCGCTGAGAAGGAGAACCGGGATAGGCGAAATCGTGATCAGGATTACAGGGAACCTGAGCACGATAACAGTAGAGACTCAAACATGCATCGTCTCTCTGAGAAAAGGAAATCAGCCCGGGAGAGTGAAAGACTATCCGGTTTTCCTGACTAGAGCTCATTTACACTTTAATACAAAATTAGGACTAACCGGTTGATGGAATTGTGGTTTTGGAAATTTGGCCGAAACCGAGTTCTGTTTTCAACATTTTTTTTTATATTGGTTTTAGAAATGGAGATAGTTAATTGTTTTTGACATGCATGAAGGGGTTTTGAGTCGATTAACCTTTGTCCTCTTGTGGCTTACCCGTTTTTGGTATATTCGTGATTGTCCTCCTGCCTATACAGGGTGAAAGACTATCTCGTTAGGAGTATGTGGTTGTCCTCTCTCAACTGTTTTAGCTCAAGTATGTCGTGTTTTTTTGAGTTACACCTTGTTGGTTCTTGTTCCTTACTCTCATGTCTATGGATATATATGTATGTGCCTAAAAAGCATGTAATCTCCACCCACACCGAGTTTTATTTTGTTTTGCTTGTTGGTGCCAAATTTAGAATTACATTATTGTTTTGGATTTTTTTTCATTTAACTTGGAAAAACTTAAATTATTTCTACAAAAAATATTATTTTTAGATGTTAATATATATCCAAATATATATATTAATATAAAATCATAATTATACTACCAATATATAACCACATAATTTTAACCATAAATCTAAAATATAATTTATAAACCCTTATACATTTACAAACAAAAATTTAATTACATACATTTTTATAAACCAATATACAAAAAATATAATTATTACATTTGTACACGCCAGATAAAAATATAATTATATGAGAAAATTTATATTTTTATCTTTTTCGAAATCGACAAATATTCAATCATATTCTTAAATTTTCACAATACAAAAAATCTCCAAAAAAATATAATTTATTTTAAATCAGATATTATTTGAAAAAATATATAAATTTTATGGATATTATAGTAATGGTATTCGATTTTTCATAAAGTTCATAAAAAATTGTTGAACTGATATGTTATTTTCATGGTAAAGATTTTTTTTATATCAATATATAATGTAAAATAATGATTATATATTTTATATTAATATATAAAAAATATATTAATATATAATGATTAATATATTAATAATGATTATATATTTTAGTGAAACGAATAATCAATTGATATATAATGATTATATATTTTATATTAATATATAATCAACTGATATATAATGGTTGATTATATGTTAATATAAAATGAAAACAAAAAATCTTTATCTATAACGTATCAGTATATCTATTTTTTATGAACTTATGAAAAATTGAATTCTATCACTGTAATATTGGTAAAATTTATATTTTTTTTGAATAATATATTATTTAAAATAAATTATATTTTTTGGAGATTATTTGTATATGGTGAAAATTTAAGAGTATGATTGAATATTTGTTGATTTCTAAAAGGATAATAATATAATTCTTTTTCTCATATAATTACATTTTTATTTGAAATGTACAAATGTAATAATTATATTTTTTGTATATTGGTGTATAAAGATGTATATAATTATATTTTTGTTTATGCATGTATATAATTATATTTTTGTAATAATTATATATTCATAGACATGGGGAGTTAAAAATTTTTTGGCTTCTCCATTATGTGGTTATTTAGTGGGGAGTTACACAATTCGTGGGGAGTTAAGTCCTTTCGGCTCCCCCACTAAGCGGGAATTACATTCTTTAACCTTCCACTTGATGGATCCGTGCATGGATCATCGGTTTAGACTAATGTCCACGACCCGGCTCCTTTTGAGCATTGGGCTTATTGTGAGGTTTTTTTTCTTCGAAAAGCATGAATTTCTCCCGCATCATTTGCCCCCCTGACCCGAGTGTTGATTCGAAAAAGTAAGACAAAAGGTTACCTTCTCTTCTTACACTCAGTTATTGTCACTTCTTAATGTTTCTTGAGTGAGTTGACGAGCTCCGCCATGAATAAACTGATTTGCTTTGCTTTGCAAGTGAGTTGATTAGCTTTGCTCATGAGTGAGCTGATCAGCTTTGCTCATGAGTAAGTTGATATGTTCTGCTTTGTGAGTGAGCTGATGAGCTCTGCTCCCTTTGATATTACACTTTACATTTGGTGATTTTTATCACCGCAAGTGTTTCATTATCGGGGAGAAATCCTCAAAACCGTATTCTACCACCGGGGAGTAATCTTCATACCCAGGAAATTTGTAAATGAACCGTCTTCTGCCAGCAGAGAGTGATCCTCATACCCGAAAAAATTGTAAATGAATTGTTTCTGCCGTCGGGGAGTGATCCTCATACTTGGAAAATTTGTAAGCGTATACTTGGTGATTTTTATCACTAAGTGTTTCATTATTGGGGAGGTATTTTCAGACCCGTTTTTCGCCGTCGGGGAGTTACCCTCATACCCGGGGAATCTGTATGTTCTTCTCTTTCTCTTTACCTTTTGCTTGCAGAACAAGTTATGAATGTGAAATCGGTTTTAAGACACTTTAAGTATTAAATCAGCAAAATATAATATTCAGCAATTCTCATGGGCTTTCGTGTATTTAGCCCTAAGTCATATACGTTAATAAGTTTATTTTCAAAAATAAACTTTTAGGGGATAAAACTGTAAATATAATTGTTACCTCAGATTGTCGGGGAGGCATCCCTAGACCCGACTTCTTCCACATGCATCTCAATTCAGAACTTAAAAATAAAGATTAATATCAATCACCGAATGTTACATTCAATATTAGTACTACATGAACTATAAGATGTTACATATAATATTTACATGAAATACAATTCACATCTAAAAAAATAATAATTAATATATAATTTTAAATAGTATGATCCCTCGACGATTGTTGTGTAAAAACATAAGGCCATGTTTGGTAACCATTTTCATCATAAAAAATTTCATTTCATTCCCAGATTTTTGGGATTTTTGTTTGGGCATAGTGTTTGGCGAAACTATTTTCGTTTCCATTCTTATCCCAAAACCAATAATCATTCCCACTTTTTTTTAAGAAGTGAGAAACAATTTTTTTTGTTTCTCAAAATTCTCATCCCATTCCCAAACCAAAAAAAAAGGATAAGGTCGGTATTAATATAATTATTAATGAGGTCTGGTCTTCAACTTTTGTAAGCCTCTCTTTTCTTTATCTATTTTTTCTTCATTTTACTTCTTGTTCATCGTTGTTCTTCGCGTTTGGTTCGTGGTTCATTGTCCTCCTCCTTCTCATCGTTGTCCTCCTCCCTCCTTCTTGTCGTCATCCTTCTCCGTCCTCCGGCTCCTTTTCGTCTTCGTCCTCCTCCTCCTCCTCCTTCTCGTCGCCATTGTCTTCGCCTCGTCGCCATCGCCATAAAAGATCGTCGCCATCACTATAGAAGATCGTCGTCGTCGTCGTCCCCACTGTTGTTCATCGTCAGCGTCTTCTTCGTCTACTTCGCCGTTGTCGTCCCCACCGTCGCCTCGTCACCATCGCTATAGAAGAAATTAGGGTTTCGATTTCGAGCTGTAATCGATTTCAATTGAGGGTTAGGATTTCGATTAGGGTTTAAGATTTCGATTTCGATTTCAATTGGGGTTTATGATTTTGATTTCGATTGGGGTTTATGATTTCGATTGTGATTTAGGGTTCGATTGCTTGATGATTTCTTGATTGTGGTTTAGGATTCGTTCTTGATTTTTAGGATAAAATCGTTATCAAATGTGATTCTGTTCCCAGAAAAAAAAAAAATGTCGTTACCAAACGCGATTCTGCTCCCAAAATGGAAACAAAATTCTGTTTCATGTTCAACTTTTTCGACTGGAAGTTACCAAAGTTATTTCCATGTTTTTAGGAGTGATAAAAACTGAATTATAGTGCCGCATATTTTTAGGAAGTTGCTAGATCTGATTTGCACGTGTTAGGAAGTTAAAATCTCATTCAATAACGGTATATTAGTTCGCAAAATAGTAAAGGAGTGATCGGTGCAAATTAAAACTAATAGGTTGAATTGATAGTTTCCATACTAAAAAAAAAACCTCGGTTAGTGCCCCTAATTTTAAACCCAAAGAATTAATTATTAATTAGTTTTGCAAATTTAGGTTGGGAGTTTCTTAATTTAAATTGAGAGTTCCTTAATAAAAAAGATTCAAACATTTGAGTAATCAGTTTGCAACGATTAAAGAGATCAAAAGATTCAAAACACAAAAGAAATACCTGTCGCTGAACACATTTTATCTTATTTTATACGAATCAAATAGTCCTGACAAAAAGTTAAGATATCTAATGAGGAAAAAATAGTTAACTCACAAATCAAATAAATAGTTGATTTGAGAAATTGTTGACTTTTACCCGAATGAAAAATATCTTTGAGATATCTAAAAGCACAACGGTTTTGGTTGCGTTTTCTCACAGATCTAACGACGCGATGGTTTTAGTTGCTTGCAGATGAACGATTAAGATTCTGCATGGTTAGGGTTTGCCGGTTCGGTGAAGAAGACATAATAGAATAAGGCTCGGACCGTCGTTCCGGGTCGATGGAAAAGATAGAGAGTTAGGGCGCAGATGAGATTATTCTGAAAATAAGGATAAACTATTTACATTGTCTAGATTTTTAAGTATTTACTATTTTAACCCTTTAAGAGATTTTTATTTACTATTTTATATAGTTTTAAAATAACAAATAATATCTATGTGCCATAAAACATGCTCATGATGTGTCCTAAAGTGTCCGAGAATGTCCCTTTAAATTTGAATTTTTTTTCTGGATATTTGTGTGCAAGAAAAATATTATATTAAACACTTTATACGTTAAAGAAGATAAAAAAATTTATTCTCAACTGATATTTTAGTTGTTGATGTCGATCTTTTTGTTTTATTATTTAAATATTAAAATTAATAGTTTTAATTTTTATTTATTTTTATTAATATTATTTTAATTTCAATGGCAAATGAAATCATGTACGTTACATTGGAAAAATAGTAGATTACTTGCATCAACTGAAATCTGATTCTAAAGATTTTGAGTGCATTTATTAATTAAAAAACACCTTTTTTGAAAATTTCAACCTTTGACTTTTCTTTTTCTTAGGCCATTCAATATTTTGATCTTATTTTCTCACACATTTCACGAGAAACCTGTAAAGTATAAGGAAGAGTGGGTCCCTACCCTTATAAAATATATATATATATATATATAATTTAGTTGTGAAATTTTATAAATTTTTTTATTTGGATAAATTTTAAAATCTATTAAATTTTAATAATAAAAAATATGAAAATATATCTCATAATATAATTTTTATATAATATTTTTTTTATATCTATTTTAGTAATATAAGTTTAATTATATATAATTATTATATAGTTTATACCTATTTTACAATTATAATTATATTATATAATATAGAGAGAGAGCTTTGCCGCACTTGTAGTCTGATCCGACTCGATCCGGATTAGTCGAAACCCAATATGGTTATCGGATACTGGAGATTTATACAATTTTTTTTTTGTCAAATTACATATTTGGTTCAATTCTGATTTGGAAAGTTGACTATTTCGATTAAAAAAGATAAGAGATCGTCGTGATTTTTTACAAAAGGCAGAGAATTACTGTAGTATCTGTCAAAAAGACATGACTTATCACTGGAAATTTTTCGGAAAAATAAAATATAATTTTCCCTTTTTGGGGGTCAAATAAAGTTCAATATTTCATAAAAAGTATATACAATTTAATTTTTAGACCTGCTAATATTATATCTAAATTATATTTGTGATGTTCCTTTTAACATTAAACTTTTATTTTCTACCAACGTGTTGGTCTAAACAGAAGGGACTTGGACTCCTTAAACAATACTTCTAGGAATTGAACTTTAGGAGTTGTGAATGAAAAGTGCTCTGTTAGGAAAGATGTCTTATTTTTGGCGCCCGACAGTACCTCGAGAGATTAATCTTTGCCGACCGTGGTGCGGACATACCCTGGGAAACTGAAAGAAAACTTTTATTTTCTTATTTCATTAACATTTATTTCATCTTTTCTAAAGTATTAAATCATTTTTTTTGGAGTTTTAGGTGCAAAAAACTCACAATTCATCAATTATATGTGGATTTTTTTTTTTTTTTTTTTTTGTTTTAAGCACAAGTGTTCAATTATGCACTATCCAATTTTGATATTGAAATTAAAAAAAATGAATCAATTTAAAATGTGATTTTTTTAGTCTGAGATTTAGTGAGTATATATTCATTAACTTACTTTTATTTCGAAAGATTCTGACACCAGATACGACAAAAATTACATCAACATCAACATACGGAATGTTGTCGGTTTCCAGCAAAGAGATCCACGTCTTTATTTTGTTGTCTTATACTGATTAAATATCATTCCAAGATAATGACAAATTACAATAAATAAATTTTACAGTTGAAATTGGCCGTTAATCTAGTTGTAAATTAATTTAATTGTAAAAAATTATCAAACCCTAGACTTGCTTCAAAGTAATTACTTCCATAAAAAAAAGAATTTTATTATTTACGCCTTTTTAGTTTTCACTCTTCTCGTTTAACTTTTTTATTTTTTATTTCTTAACCCTTTTGTAGAACGTTCTTAGTCGATAGACTCGACAATCCCCGACAGTTGAGAAATAGCGATGGCTGGATGAATCTGTCATTCGCGGTTGTTTTGCTAATTCAAATGAAAATTTTATGGTAAGTTGTTAAGTGGTTTTATATGGTAGTTTCCATTCAAATTCAAGTTATTTTAGGTCATTTTTCCATTTCGGAATTTCCGAAAAAGAAATTATTATTATTTTTAATTAAAAAAAGAAGAAGGAAAAAGACAAAATTCTTATGGGCTCATCGCTCAAAGCCCATATTAAAAGCCTACCATTTCGAATTCTTTAGTTAAGACTAAAGGAGCATTACCTCTCGAAGAAGCGCATTTCTTCCTTCCCCTCTCCCCTCTCCCTCTCCCTCTCCCGCTAGGAGACTATGATTATGGTGACGATTTGTTGTTGTAATAGGTGGTGATCCAGACGACTGAACTGAATTCATCGTTTTTTTTATCTGTTTATCCTTTTTGTGCGTGCTAATTTGCTGCCGAATTCCGAAGGAACTTCGGAGGTGAGTTTTTCTAGGACTTATTCGCCGAATTGGACTGTTGCTTTGGTGTTTTCCGTGAATTTTTTATTTTTTGTTTGTGTAAATTTTTGTGATGAAATGTGTTTCTGCTGTTTCGCAGCGATGAAGCGATTACGAGATGATGCCTTTGGGAACTCTCAATTTAAGCGGCCGGTTGCTGGTTCTCGCACCGAATCGTAGGCTTTTTACTTTCTCTATTTAGTATTGTTTTTTTTTTCTTCGTTATCCTTCTGGATTTCTTATAATCCGTGTTTTCCTTCCCGGTATACGCGGTGATGATGAATTTACGCTAGTTGATTCTGGTGGTAGTTACGAGATGCATGTTTGTTTTCGATTTTTCTTTTTTTCTTATTTTGCTGAAAATCTACTGAATTTTAGTTGCTACGTGGTGCCAAGTATTGATCAGAAGTTTATATTCTCTGTAGTAGTTATAATTGTCTTGGATGATTACGGTTCATCTTTATGCCCTCCTTCGTTGGAGAGAAATGTGAGAATGAATTGGAGATAAAACTCTGATCTTAATGAAAGATACTAGTTGGATCTGAGTTCAATGGAAGAAAACGTAGAGCAACATAATTTTCCTTGAAAAATATCTTCAATTCAGCTCCATGGTTGAACATCAATGAAATGAGCATGAAGAGAAGGATGCCATGATGTGAACATTTATAATTACGATAGAACAAAAGAGAGAGAAGAACTTGAATGCTCAATCCATTTTTTTCTTTCTTATCTGTCGTCTTAATTTCTTCGATCTCTACTTTGTTTGTTTGCTTTGTTTGGATGAAGTTATGGGCAACCGCAAATGCATGTTGGCAGCAGAGAAGGAGGAGGTGGTAGTGGAGTTGTAGGCAGTGCTAGTGGTGGCTCTGGTACACAAAAACTCACAACAAATGACGCATTGACATATTTGAAAGAAGTCAAGGAGATGTTTCAAGATCAAAGGGAGAAGTACGACATGTTCCTTGATGTAATGAAAGATTTCAAGGCTCAAAGGTATCCATTCTTTCCTTCTATGATTAGTGTGTCCAAGTGGGGCATTGCATAAAACAATTAATACTTAATATATCCTGTTAACTCGTGTCTTTCAGAATCGACACCACTGGCGTCATAGCAAGGGTTAAGGATTTATTTAAAGGGCACAATAACTTAATATATGGATTTAACACCTTCTTACCCAAGGGTTATGAAATAACCTACATTGACGAGGAAGAGGCTCCTCCTAAGAAGGCGGTAGAGTTTGTGGAAGCTATAAGTTTTGTAAACAAAATAAAGGTAATGTGACAGTTGATACTTAGTGATGTATTATGAGTATTGTTCTTAAAATATTTAGCAATTAACATATTTTCCCTACATCATGCAGAAGAGATTCCAAAATGATGATCAAGTGTATAAATCATTTCTAGACATCTTGAACATGTACAGGAAGGAACACAAGGGCATCAGTGAGGTTTATCATGAGGTGTGTCTCCTTCAATGATGTAGATTTTTCTTGTGCTCTGAGGGGTATTTTGTGTCTAAACTTAATCGGTTTGTAGGTTTCAGCACTTTTTGTTGGTCATCCAGATTTGCTTGATGAGTTCACTAGATTTCTGCCCGAAGCTTCAGCGACATCATCAGCACAAAATGTTTCATTTGGTCGTTATCGATCTGATGAGAGAAGTTTTGTCATGCCAACAGTGCGGCAGGGACACATGGACAAGGTATAATTTATTGCGCCTTCCCTTCTTGATGCATCTTTTCCAATTATACGTTTGGATAAAAATGGGAGTATTTTTTGGGTTTCCAGCAACGTTTCCGGCGGGACAGGATTAACAGTCCCCATGCTGAACTTGACCGGAGTGTTGAACGTCCTGATGTGGATGATGACAAAACTATGATAAAACTGCACAAGGAGCAGAGGAAGCGCACTGAGAAGGAGATCCGAGATAGGCGAAATCGTGATCAGGATTACAGGGAACCTGAGCACGATAACAGTAGAGACTCAAACATGCATCGTCTCTCTGAGAAAAGGAAATCAGCCCGGAAGGTTGAAGATTTTGGGGTCAGTCCTGCTTTGGCTTCTCATGAAGATAAAGACGCGTTGAAAAGTAAGTAAATGCTGGTTTTGTTTTGATATGATATCACAGTGTCAATATTTTAAAGATGGGCTATGCGGACATGTACTTGGCGTGACCATTTGTGTTTGGTTGCCAACTTGTGTTTGCGTTACAGCTTCCTACTTCTATAGATGGTGGCTTAAGTATGGCCTGTTATTTGAATGTCACTTTTTCACTTGTCAGATGTACATAAGTGATATTTGCTAAGAAGTACCACATTGAAATTGGTTGATGATCTAATTGTTGAATGTGTCAGCTTTTGCCATAAGTTGAAAACATTTACTTGTTGCTAGACAAGACTTGAGCGTTAAGTTCTCATCTACCCTCTCCCAGGGATGAATATAGAACTCTCCCCTTTTATTGTGCGTCCTTAAACTCTGATACTGTCTTGTCAAAAAAAGTGTGTTCTCTCTGTGTTTTCAGAGGCTGTTTCACTTTCATCATGTGCCAGATTCTTGAAAATTTAAATTGTAATCATATCCTTTTGATATCTGTGGCCTGCTTTTAGCTCGATGTCTGTGTCCTGCTATTAGCTCTTGACTTTAAATTTCTTGGTTGCTTGACCATGCTAGGCATGTACAGCCTCTGTGAGCAAGTGAAGGAGAGATTACGCAGTCCAGATGACTATCAGGCATTCTTGAAGTGTCTTCATATTTACAGTACAGAAATAATTACCAAAAAAGAACTGCAATGTTTGGTATGTTTGATTATCTATTTTGTATTTGTTCATTAGCTTGTTGCTCAGTAATTCTGGCTTCACATATTTTCTATAGTTAGCATAAACTTCGTAGTGTGAAAAAAATTAGTAAATGCTTATGGAGTATTGTTGGCACAGTTGCAACTTGAGGTGCCACAGCCCATGTGATGGGGCATTCCGACATAACTTAATGAACGTTGACGGATTGCAATGTTTCCAGCAGCAAAATAAAATATACTGCTATGTATCAAAAACAGGACGTTGGGACTCTTATTCTTGGATTTGTTTACTTCAGAAAAAAATTGGATTCCTACTTTGTCTTGGTATCTGGAACCGGTGGATAACCAACTTAGTTTCTCTCTTTAGCTTAATGGATAAAAATCTGGTGTTATATTTAAATTTTAAACGCAGTGTGAGCGACTATTGCCGTTGGTTATTCTATGTAGGCTTGGATGTGTTTGAAATTTAGGCTTTATGCTGCTTTGTGCAGACATTGACTTGAAGAACATTTGGGATTCTGTACATAAGATGATCTTGACTTCCTAAGTTTTTGTCGAGCACCCTTTTAATTTATTTACATTATGTCTGTGGGATTATACCTCATGGTCTAAAAACCGTTTAGGTGAACACCGCAATTGTGGTATGTGTCATTTTCTACATGTTTGAAAATGACTTGAACCACAAGTTGTTGATCAAATCATTGTTCTTTCTAATATTTTACTTCAACAAAAATGGATCTGATGATTTTTGAATTGTTTTCAAGATGTTTCTTCCTTTGCCGGAGCTTGTTTTATCTAAAAACTTTTTGCTTTCAGGTTTTTGATTTGATTGGAAAATATCCGGATCTTATGGATAGGTTTAATGAATTTTTGGAGCGCCGCGAGAAAGTTGGTAATTTTTTGGAAATTTAATGGTTGAAGTATTGCTTTGAATTAATAGTCGAAGTATTGCTTTGAAGTTTCTTTTTAGATATATTCTGATGAAGACTTACCTTGCAGATGGATTCCTTGCTGGTGTTATGAGCAGAAGTATGTATCTCATTTCTCTTTACTTCTATGCACTATAATTTTCGCTTTGGCAACAGATACTTGTGTAGTGATGACATATAAAATCGAAAGATTACCCTTCTAATCTCATATACAGATTATTGGAGATTCTATATATCATCCTGCAGCTCTGTAAAATAGTATTTTATGTTAACAATCAACATTTATTAAACCGATGACTTTGAAATATTATAAATCTAGTTTAAGAGAGGCAACGGTTCATAAAAGGCAAAAGAATCCGCTTAAGTTATAAAAAAGAAATATTGTGTGTGCATATATATACACATATAGAATAAAATCTGCATAATAATGGATGACTGGCTTTCCCTCCAAAATTGTAATTTTGATAGTACAGCTAGGATTGACGACAGTTGGTGAAAAGCAACACGTAGGTAATAAATCTGTTTTAAGAGAGGCAAGGGATCATAAAAGGCATAAGAATCTGCGTATGCTATAAAAGAAATGTTATGTGTATATATACACATATAGACCATAAAAAATGCATAATAGTGGAGGAATGGCTTTCCCTTAAAAAAAAATATAATTTTGAATGTTCAGCTAGGATTTGTCCAAAATGTGATCAAATGGCTTGGAATATCATTTTTTAATAGAAACAGATTAAATTCATTTTTCCATTTCAGGATCCAATGTGTTATAATAGAAGCAAACCAAAAATACAAAAAATACAAATAAAAAGAAATCCCAGCAAGCGTCATAATATCAACTTACATTTGACCAAATCATATACGTTTCCTTCATTATCTATAGTTTCCTTCTTAGGGTGCAAGTAAGAAATTACCCTTCCATTCAAAAGAATGTAAATTTCCCGAGAACATGGTTGAGTTACTGAGCCAAGTCTCCAATATCCTGTTCAACCTAATCTGATGAATCTGCTTTGCTAATTACAGAATCTATTTGGAATGAAGGGCATGCATCCAAATCATTGAAGGCAGAGGACAAAGAGAAGGAGAAACGTGAGACAGATGGAGCTAAAGAAAAAGATAGATACAAGGATAAGTATTGGGGAAAATCCATTCAGGAGCTTGACCTCTCAAATTGTCAATCCTGTAGTCCAAGTTATCGCCTTCTTCCCGAAGATGTAGGATTTCTCTCTCTCTCTCTCTCTCTCTCTCTCTCTCTCTCTCTGTTTTAGTGAATATTCTTAGATTTTTCTTCTAATGTATCTTTCTTATCTTTTTATTTTTCATTTGCAGTATCCAATACCTACTGCAAGTGAAAGAGATGTCCTCAGTGCTGAAGTATTAAATGATCACTGGGTGTCTGTGACGTCGGGTAGCGAGGACTACTCTTTCAAACATATGCGCAGAAATCAGTATGAGGAAAGCCTGTTTAGATGTGAAGATGATAGGTAAAAGAAAATAACTACGCTGTTTGGGGGTCTCCATTGAATTCATGATAGAAATACTGAGTGATTTTTATTTTCCCTTTCCATTTAATTAGCTAAATTTTGTTTTGTTTGATGATTGTGGCAGATTTGAGCTAGACATGTTGTTGGAGTCTGTTAGTTCGGCTGCTGAGCGTGCTGAGGAACTGTTAGAAAACATCAATGATAATTCGATCAATGTTGGCAGTCCATTCCGTATCGAAGACCACTTTACAGGTGTAACTCAAACGCTAACATTTTTACCCACTTTTTGGTTTCTCTCTGTGTGCGTGTTTAAGCTAAAAATTCATGTTTCCCATTTTCTAGCTGATGAACTTGGTTGTTATCTTTTGTTTTGTGCAGCTCTAAATTTAAGATGCATTGAGCGATTATACGGTGACCATGGTCTGGATGTGATAGACATATTACGTAGAAACCCATCTCTTGCCTTACCTGTTATATTGACCCGCTTAAAGCAAAAACAAGAGGAGTGGACAAAGTGTCGTTCAGATTTTAACAAGGTTTGGTCTGAAATTTATGCAAAAAACCATCACAAATCTCTAGATCACCGAAGTTTCTACTTCAAACAGCAAGATTCCAAGAACTTGAGCACAAAATGTAAGTTAAAGTTGATGAAAAATAGATTACTGCTCATGATTTTATTAATTGTAATGGTTCTTTTTCAAATTTCCATTGTTATATTTTCCTTTTGCAGTATGATGCACTTGTCATTTGAGGAATAATTATTGCTTTTGTTATGCTTTTCTGATTTCCTTTGATAATTGTCAAGTGATTATATCCCCTCCCCGATATTATCAATTATGGAATGGGGTTCATTCTAAATTTATGGATGAAATTAGGGTTGTTATAGAAGTCAGAAAATGTTTGATGAGCATTGAGTCCTTCCAATTTCTATCACATGTTGAACTAGCTTTCAATTCCCAAAATTTTCCACAAAATGTAGGATTTACGACATTTAGCCATTTGGGTATTGGCAGGTAGCTTGGACTTCCTATTATTTAGAATGCTGGTCAATTGTGGCACCTTAAATTTCTCAAACTGGTCATGATTACTTAATGCAGATGTCATGGCATGGGAAAAGCCTTGACATAAGCACACCAAATTCACCCTGCTTTTGTTCCTATGACGGGAGTTTAGGATTAATTATACCATGTAGTCTATCGCTGCAAATATTTGTTATTTGGTTGTTTTGAATGAGTTCTCCTATGTGAATATTGTTATTCTCGGAAGTGGTTGTTAACCATAGTGTTGTGGCCTTAAATTTTAAATGCTTCGTCTTTATTGCAACCTTAGTTTGCCCCTGGCTAACGTTGCATGAACTTTCTTGCATCCTATTTTTAGTATTTTTTTCAGATCTCATTTGATATCCAAATTATTCTTCATGCATAAATGTCTTCTGTGTTATGTTGCTTCTGCCTTCAGTTCTCATGCTTCTTTTTTCATGCTTCTAATGATCAGGTCTAGTAGGCGAGATCAAAGAAATTAAGGAGAAAAGTCAGAAAGAGGATGATGTGCTGCTTGCCATTGCTGCTGGAAGTAGACATGCAATAAATCACAATCTTGAATTTGAGTACGCTGATATGGAGATTCATGATGACTTGTATAAACTTGTTAAATATTCATGCAAGGAGGTTTGCACAACCAAAGAACAATTAAACAAAGTGATGAGGCTGTGGATTACTTTCTTGGAGCCGATGTTTGGAGTTATGCTTCGGCCTGATGGTCGAGATGGTACTGAAGATGATGTGATATCTAGACATCATGCTGTCAAAAGTGCCGGTGCAAGCATTGGAGATAGTGATAGAAATGCCGTTGCTCATGCCCCTGGCATAAATTCTAAGCAATCAAGACCTCTCTGCAATGGAGATGAGAGCACTTCACTTCAAGTAACAAATGGGGAGAAGGAGCAGAAGAATGCAGTTCTAGTGGATAAGGTAGCTGGATTTAATGGAACTGTTGCTTCCAATGAACGAACTTCTAATTCTGAAGCAGCGCATGCCATTGGAGAGGATAATGTTCACAGTAGAATCATCATGGAAATGACTCCAGGTTTGTTTTTCGAAACCCATGGTGATCGTCGTTTGCTTAATTATGGATCCGTTGCCATTGATTTTTTTTATATTAGGTTCATAGTGACATCATTTACAGACTTGCTCTATCATGTATCAGTTATGTCCTCTCTGGTGTTTGATTGTTGTCAACGTGGTTATATTTTGGTTTATGTAATTTTTATTTTGTGGTGGTTTTTAAAGATGTTTCTTCGATGCTGAGATAGTGCGATTGTTTTCTTTTTTTAGGGTGTGCTGGAAATTCTATGAGACCAAGTAATGGCGCAGCTGAGGATTGTAATGGAGCCAACTCTGGCATTGATGGTGTACCTTTATCAGAGGTATGAGTCTTAACTATAGTTCGTATATGATTTGGAGACGACTTTTTTGGGTGGAATACTTTCATTGTTTATTAAACATCATATAATGATTTCCCGTGCAGTGGTACGGTTTGGTTTGTATTTTTAAGGTGTTAGTGTATTTCATTTCCTGTACTTTATAGGTTGGCGATGTTTCAAGATCATCTCCATTAGCAGATGGAGGATCCACAGAGGGCACTAAAATCAACATATATAAAGATGAGCCTCTTAATCCTTCCAAAACTGAGAAAGAAGAGGGTGAACTATCACCTAATGGTGATTTGGAGGAGGATAATTCTGTTGTGCATGGGCGTGCTAGTTCACAGTCTATGCCATGCACAAGGCATCCTGCTGAAAGCATGCAATTTCAAGCCGGGGGTGGAGAAGAGATCTATTCTCAGGTGGCCGGAGGGGAAAATGACGCAAAAACTGAAGAGGAGGACAGTGAAAATGTGTCTGAGCCCGGTGAAGATGTTTCAGGGAGTGAATCTGCTGCTGAGTGTTCACATGAAGAGGAGGAAGATGGAGAACGGCTTGATGGTAAAGCTGAGAGTGAAGCTGAGGCTGAGGCTGAGGCTGAGGAAATGGGCGACACTAACTTTATTGGAGGATATGGAACATCACTGCCCCCGTCAGAACGGTTTCTACTTACAGCGAAGCCACTATCTAAGCTTGTAGCATCTGCTTTACTTGATAGTGGGAAGAAGGATTCTCGGGTCTTTTATGGGAATGATACATTTTATGTGCTTTTGAGGCTTCACCAAGTAAGCACATAGAATTAATGTTTTCTCTTCTACTTCGTTTAGGCTTCTCCAATTGAAAATACTGTTTTTTTTTTTTCTTTCTACGGTTTTTCTATTTTTCAATAGGGCGTGACATTATTGCACTTTGTTTTTCTTTTCACACGTTTGATTATATGATTTCATTTGGTTTCTCCAGAAATTATATGAAAGGTTACTATCTGCAAAACTTAATTCGATGTCTGCTGAAATGAAACGGAGAAGTACGAAGGATACTGAATCTCCTGATCTCTATGCAAGGTGCCTTGGCTGCTGTACACCTTTGTTTTTCCATTGACCTATCATGTCTTTTTGCACATTAAATATCGGAAATGCATCTTCACATGCTATGCAGATTTATGAGTGCACTGTACAGTTTACTGGATGGTTCCAATGATAATGCAAAATTTGAGGATGATTGTCGTTCTATTCTTGGAAATCAGTCCTACGTCCTATTTACTCTGGATAAGTTGATATACAAGCTTGTTAAACAGGTTAGATATTCTATAAAAATATTTCCATTTTACAATCTTTTTAGAGCAAAAATTCTAAATTTTGTTTTTTGTTGCAGCTTCAAACTGTTGCAAGTGAGGAGGTAAACAGCAAGCTGCTTCAATTATACGACTATGAAAAATCTCGAGCTGGGAAATATGTTGATTCTGTCTACTACGAAAATGTGCATGTTATTCTCCATGATGAGAACATATACAGAATCGAATATGTGGGTCTTTTGCTCTTCTCCCTCTCTCTCTCTCTCTCACACACACACACATTTGTGTTCATCTTGTGCCTGACGACTGACTTTAATTTCAAAAATTAAATTAAAAGAAAGAAAAATAGGAAGCATCAACTGTGATGACGACGGCGGTGACTTTTCAATAAGGGGATGGAGAGAGGGGGGATTTGCTGAGGGGATGGGAGCAGATGGAGGCGTGTGAGTAGAGAGAGGCAGGAGTAAGCATGGGGGCAGAAAGAGGCGTGTGTGGGTTGAGAGAGAGAGAGAGAGGCATGAGTAGTGAGAGCATGGACAGTGATGATGCGGATAGCGATGATGTGGAGTTTTTCTTTTGGGGTGTGTGTGTGTGAAAGAGAGAGAGAGATGCATAGGAGAAATTGAAGAGATATGAGGCGATGGCAGCTAACCCTAATGTGAAAATATTGTTTGACCTCAATCGTTGGATTTAAAATTGAATCTAAATTTGTAAAATGTGAACAATAAAAAAGGAGCTATTTTATTATATAAATATTGTTTTTCCAAATTTTTTGTTTCCATTGATATTTAGCTGTTGGCATACACTTTTTGCAGGTGCCAAGCACATCCCATTTGTCGCTACAGCTGATGGATGATGGAAATGAGAAGCCTGATGTAGTTGCGGTCTCAGTAGACCCTAATTTTGCGTCATATCTCAACAAGGATTATCTTTCAGTTGTTCCTGTCAGAAAGGAATCTCATGTCTTCCTGCTGAGGTGATCATACTCCCTTATATTGCCAAAACTACTATCAGATGGTCTTTGAAATTTTCATGACCTAGGAAGGTGGAGACTAAACGATCTTAAAAGTTGAGCCTTGGATGCCTAGGAGAATGCTTTTACCATGAAATATAGGATTTGAAACGATTTGATTCACTGATCGGTTAAATTTGAGATTTATTTGCTACCTTTTTTTTTTTGCAGAAATAAGAGAAAATATGCAGATATGGATGAGTCTGATGCGATATGCATGGCAATGGAAGACGTCCGGATGATAAATGGTTTGGAATGTAAGATGGCTTGCAATTCATCCAAGGTTTGTCACTTTGCTTGCTATGTTTCAGTGTTTGATTGCTGGCAGTGAAAATTAGGACTTTTGATTGCTTTATAGATTTAGGGCCCATTTGGTTGTCTAATGCCCGGTTTGGTTTCTGTTTTTGTTCCTTGATTCATATTCCCGCTCCCAAAAATTTGTTATTAATGTACAGAAACGCATTTGGTAAACACGTTTTTGTTCCCAAAATTTTGGGAGTAAGTTGGGACTATTTCTTGAATTTCTTAAGAATTTGGGAAACAAAAAAATGTTGATTCTTATTCATTTCCACAAAACTATTCCCACTGCCATCCTGCCGGCTACCACCACCCCCCTCCGGCCCCTGTACATTTAAAGAAAAAAGAACAAATGTTGTAACCAGATGTGTTTTTTGTTTCTGTTCTCATAAATTAACAGAAACAATTTCAGGATAATGGTCGTTATCAAACATGTTTCTATTTTCGGAATACTCCAGAACGGAAACAGAATCTCATTCCAGTTTATTGGAAGTAGAAACAGAAAAACAAAAATACTAACCAAACCCCACCTAAATTGTCCTATTTCTTGATTTATCTTATTTTTTTATGAATATATTGGTATATTTCTCTATTTACCTATCACTTGAACAAATTTAGCTTGTTTGAAAAACAAAAACATACAATTACTTCTAGTTAATTAAAATTTTAAGCTATTACTCCAATTAAAAATAGCGTCTAAATGATTTGCTACCTAAGTTAGGTTTTTTAATTCTTACAACCAAACACCAATTTACTATTTGAAAAATAGTACAATATGCAAATTGAGGAACAACCAAACGGGCCCTTAAAATATTTACTTCTCTTGTGTTTGATATATAGGGCAACTCAATGTTTTGATCCCGTTATTTCTCATTACAAAAAATTCTGGCAGATCTCGTACGTTTTCGACACAGAAGACTTCTTTTTTCGTGCGAAAAAGAGAAGAACATCTTTGTCGGGTAGTGGATCTTCTTGCCTTCATCCGTCAAGAGTCGAACGGTTTCATAGGTTCTCAGCAGCCAAACTATAATCCAAGGTATACATACACATATATACACATACATATATATATACACATGCATACACACACACATATATATAGATATATATTCTCTTCTTATGGAAGGCTTTTTACTAAGTGGGGCTTTTATTGCTGCAGCAGCTTCTTTTAGTGTAGATCAGGTACAGATAAACCATGTAACAACAACTGAGGAAAGGAAAGGAAAGCAAAAGAATAGGCTTTGCGTTGAAATTATATATCTATATCTATATCTATATGTATATATAAGATCTGCGTTTTAGCCATTCTTGTGTAAATAGAGTTAGTTAACAACAATGGCGTTGTGTAGAGATTCTGAATTTGGCGGGGCATGTAATGTAAATGCACCATTTTCTTATTCCTTGTAACAATTATGTTGTTGTTCCTAATACTGGAAATCTTAATGGAAAAATTGTAAAAGGTGGTGTTTGGAAACCTGGAATTTGAGCCTCGAAGTTGTTATTGGAAATGAATGTAGGTAAATATCTAAAAATTTCGTGTTAGAGAGAAAACATTGAGAGAGAATATGAGATGATTGTATTGATGTATGTAGAAGTTACATTTTATAGAGATATACAAATAATGTATATATACAAAGTGATTACGGTTTTCCTAGTAGGATTAGGGTTTGGTTTTTTTAGTTTGGCCAAATTTCAATTTAAGTCTCAGTTATTATTGGAAATGAGTTTACTTAAAAATTCATAAGTTTATTGTGTTTATTTCAAATTCTATTAGATCATATTTTGCGCTCTAGAAATCTTGAATGCTATTTTAATATCCCTTCTAGTAATTTAAGTTTTGCAACGTGCGCTCTAAAGTTCGGCTTTTGCTTGTAATCGATTCAATTGATCATCTTAGTTGTCGAAAGAGTAACGAGTGTTGGATCATCTTAGTTGTCGAAAGAGTAACGAGTGTTATCTATGCGTTGATTTTGCCACTCCCTCCCCTCATTTTTTTAATCAATTGTAATGTATGTGTTGCTACTTATGCAATGTTTTGATTGGACCCATTAGAGGCAAAAAATAAACTATCAAACTTACATTGCTAAAATTGAAACACAAAAATATTGCTTTGAAATATAATTCCAATTCTTAAGTTCCAGTTGCATGCGATCAAATGCTACCTTGTTTTTTTTTTTTTAATTATTATATTGTCTCCTATCATTTGTTTTTCAATTTCTTTATCCTTTTTCTAATCATTGTTATCAATTTATTTTTTAGTTTTCATCAATATTTTAGTTGATTTTACTTAAATATTAAATACAAATTTAACATTTAATTGATATTAAATATATTAATTGAAAGATCATGAATTTATATGAAAGACTACAAAGTATATGAAAAAACAAATCAAATAAGAATAAATCACATTACAAAATTTCAATTTGAAGGCAATATGACTAAGTTTTAAATTTTCGATTCCTTAAATTTTACATTTGTTTTAATCTCGCAAAATTAAAAATGTTGGTAATGATTTTAGATGATAAATTGATTATTTTCACCATTCTAAGGGTCATTTCATCACTCTATTAAATGTAACCCTTAACAATGATTCAAGCTTCCCTTTCATTCTTCAGACGAATTATTGTTAAGGAATGATTAAAAAAAAATATATCTTAATGAAACGATAAAATAACAAAATATTCCTATCAGAAGATCACGTGCAAAGCACCATTCATTTTCCATTTGAAGTCATTAACAATATTTTTAATTTTTCATAAACAAATGTGACGCTCAAGGGACTAAATGTGCACACTTAATTTTCCCAAGCTATAATTGTCAAATAAGGGAAGCAAGAATGAAGAGACATGAATGATATTTATGAAGTTTATTCCAGAATAAACAAGTGTAGACAAAGTAAAATTGACAAAAGGCAAAAAGAAGGGGAAAATTGAGGTAAAAAAAGGAAGAAGGAAAATGACTATACATCCCTCTTTGGCTTTTCCTTTACTTACAACAAGCCAACTACACAGCTTAAATGCAGTCTGTTCTCCAAGCCTCTTAAGTGATGACCCAATAACATACACCTGTTGACAAAGCAAAGGAAAATGAGATTGTCTTTTACATGGGGTTTAAGGCAAAAAAAAAAAACCAAACTCCTGACTGAGGGATGGTCCTTGATCATTCATTATGGCGTAAACGGATTCATGTAGCCGACCCTAGTTAAATGGGACAAAGACTTAGCTGCTGTTGTTATTATTGTATCTATTTTTTGCCTAAATAGGATTTAGGAGTTATGTTGAGCACAAACTTAAAATATAAATAGTGGGTAACTTTCAGTACAACTCCCTGTAATTTGAAAAACCTACAAGGACATTCTCTTTCTTTTTGAAATATCACCGACACTAAAACTACGGACTAATAATTTTAGATTTTATTTGCCCAATTTACTATTTTATTATTTATGACCTTTTAAACTATAAATATATAAAAAAATAAAATAAAATATTTAAACCATGACTATAAAATTTATGCAATGAGAAATTCTCAACCCATTTGATAGAAACAAAAATAAATAAAATTATTCGATAGATTTTTTTCATAACCTCTGAAGTTATTTTTTTTTTTTTAAATTCTATGCTTATAAGAAACTATTTTTTTTATACTAAAACTCAAACGCTTATAATTTGGTCAACAATTTTTTTTTTTGAAAAGGGCCTTCAGAGAAACGAAGAAAAGCAACAAAAAAAATACAAACAATGTAGACACAATATATTGCCACAATGAACACAAATTCAAAATAAATAAATAAAAAAAGTAAAAAAAAAAATGATATGAAAAATAAAATAAAAAAGTTATGGGGTATAATGTGAAAAATAGGTAAATTTGAAAACTTACTTTTAGAGTCGGTTTTTTTGGCATAAATAAAATTCTTGTGAAAATTTTCCGGGGTCAGTCAAACAATTGGAAAAAAACAAAAAAACAAAAAATACAATGGAGAAAGTAGAAATTCAAAGACTAATTAACATGTAAGAACTAATTAAGATGTAACAAAATGCATAGATATTACGATGGGAAAAATATTAATTCTTGATATAATTGTAGCTGATAAATTATTTTTAATAGTATAATGACAAATTAAAGTGTTAATTTTACTTTCAAAACCACCTCCAGAGGTGTCCCTGATATTCTCAAACTAAAAGGGGGTGTCCTTGTAGGTTTTCTAAATGACGGGAGATGTTGCTGAAATTTACCCTATAAATGGGTAGCGATAAAATTGCTACAAAAATTTAGTGACTTGACCGAAGTAATTTAATAAAGCCAGAGTAACAGCAATACGAACCAAAAAAGCAGCTTTGCCAGGTAATCCCGGGAAGTGTCTATTGTATCACAAGAATCATCAATTCCATTTTGGTAGTTTTCCGAATCTTTTGGAGAAGAATCATCCATAGAATTGCCGACAGTCTCATCTTTGAAGAATCTTTGTAATATTCTTTGGGCAAGTTGATGGATAATTTCCTCAACCTCTGAGGATGATGGTCTAGATAATTCAATCACCTATTGATCATAATGCAATAGTTTGTGTTAATCAAAGCGTAACAAGTAGGGAGTGAAGTTACCAGCCAACCAATGAAAAAGACATTACCATATCAGAATCCAAAGACCGCAAATACTCTAGCAGATCATTGTTACTTTCTCTGATAAACTCAATCTGCATATTTGCCTGTTTGCTGGCACCCAATTCCTGAGGAATCATAACAGTAATAAGCACGTGGATATTGAAAATAATGTTTTCTACAATCATGGGCAATCATCAAATATGCGAAACACGAGAACAAGACAACAAAGTTTCACCATTGGTGTATCTGAATGAATGAAGGCTCAGAATGACTGGGAACAATCACAATTTCACCGCATTCCTGGATCAGTCTTTCATGAGAAGTGAGAAGAAATCGTTCAAAATGCATAATAGTTTTCATGCCAATGCAGTGATTGCTGTTAGGCTGAGCTATTCCACGTTAATACTTCGATTGAAATCTAATATCGAGTGTACATCTATTCAACTACAGCACAGGCAGTCCCTAATAGATGTTAGTGTACTAGTAAAAACTTGGAATTAAGTACCTATAAGTAGGTTAGAGATAAGTATCAAACTCGCCTAATCCAGATTCTCTCCATGAGCTCTAATGACTATGAGGTCATATAATTCTTCATTAGCTTGGAAACACTCATTATATATGGATGAAACTAACACTACTTACAGTATAACTAGGATGGGCAACATCAAACCAAGCTCGGGGGGGGGGGGGGGGGATGTACAGAGAGAGAGTTCACCTGTTTAGCGATATGCAGCTCCGATTCCAACTGTTGAATGTAGCTCAGAGCCTCAGGAGACAAACTCCCAAGATTTTGATGTTTCGTTCCCTGAATATCTGCCACACAACCATCAAAACCAACATCACCAACCCCACCGGTTCTCTCCTCGCGCTTCAACTCCGAAACCCCATTTTCCTCCACAGAATTTGAACATTCTGAATTATCCAGCGATATATCGAAATTCCTCATCAACAAAATCCTATACTCCGCATTCCACAAAGTATACCTAAGAAAATGCACCAAATGAAATTCACTTGCTGTTCACAACCAAGCAAAATTTACACAGCTTATCCAGAGAGATGTGTATATAGCATATGTATCGATGTTGTAATTGATGAGCTTACCCTGTTATGATTGAAGATACAATCAGGCGATCGAGAGGATGTTTGGAAACATTAATAGTGACGGAGAATTGATCTGATGGGAGCAGCCCAAGCATAGAAGAGATCGTCTGCTTCATGGCGTCCTTCGCGGAATCCGAAACACCTTTAGCGATAACTGAATTATCGAGCGGCTCGATGCGCTTGAGCATATTGGCGATGACGGAGAATTCACGGTCGAAGCCGGACTTCCTAGTGGAAACGAAGTCGTCGGAAACACCGCCACCATCAACACCTGAAATTAGGCAGCTGACGACGTACGGATGACGCCTCCTGGAGGAGGCGATGGAAACGGAAGGAACCAACGGTCGGATGAGGAGGTGGTGAGAGAACGGAGCAGTCGACTGCTGCGGCGGCGATTGGAGAGGCTTCCGCGGCAGATCGGCGACACGAGACATCATGAAAGCCCTACCCGAGACCGCCATGTGAACAGCTTGAGAAGGCTATCCAAGCTTCTCCTGGTCGATTTTTGCGGATGCTCCGGCGAATGGTCACCCGGCTCTCCTTCTCCCGTCGATTCTTAGCCTCTCTCTCAGAGCCCACCGGTTCCCTCTTGTTTTATTGCTCAAAGAGGACCCGGTTAATGCCCACATGGTTAGGGATAATTACGGATTTACCACAAGGGTACAAGAATAGTGAGAGTGAAGGGTTGGTGTGACTGCATGTATTAATTATTATTAATCATTTCACGGGGGTAGTTTAGGGTTAAAATTGTAAAGTTGCAAGTGTGATTAAGTAGGTAGACAATTAAATATTTGATTAAATGAAATTTTAAATCTGATCATTAAGGCCCCTTTGGTAACTGCTCTCATCCTAAAAATTCTCATCCAATTTTCAGATTTTTGGAATTTATTTTTGGACATAGTGTTTGGTAATCCAATCGATTTTTTTGTTTCTGTTCCCATTTCATTTCAAAAGGAATCCATCCTAATTTTTTGTATAAAATTGAGAAACAATTTTTTTTTTTGTTTCTACCTGTTCTCATCTCATTCCCAACCAAAAACAAACCATTCTGAGCTACTGCCTTTGTGTTCATCATCTCCATCGCCATCCTTCGTGTTTATCACCTCCATCATCCTCTATTGGCTTTGTCTGGTTCTTCGTGTTCGTCTGCTTCGTTCGCTCCATCGTCTTCGTGTTAGTCGTTCTCCTCTGCTTCGTCTGGTTCTTTGTCGTCTTCTCCATTTTCCTTCTTCTCCATCGTCTGCTTCCTCATCATCTCCATCACATTCGTCGTCGTCATCTTCTTCGTGTCCTCCGTCATCATCTTCGTCTGTCCATCTGCCATCGTCCGTCGTTCGTCGTCGTCCGGTGCTTATGGGGTTTTGATTTCGAAATTGAAATCGAAACCCTGTAAATTGAACGGTTTCGATTTTCGTCGTCGTTGTCCGACCTCCTCATCAATTGAACAGCATGTTCGATTTCTATTTCGAAATCGAAACCGATTTTGATTTCCATTTCGAAACCCAAATCGGATTTCGATTGTTGAAATGGTTTTGATTTCAATTGAATTCTAGAATTTCGATTGGGATTTAGGATTTCAATTTTGATTTCGATTAGATTTTAGGATTTCGATTTCGATTGGGGTTTAGGGTTTTTGACTACATGATAATTTCTTGATTGTGGTTTAGGGTTCATTCTTGATTTCTTAGATAAAATTGTTACCAAACGCGATTCTGTTTCCGGTTAAAAAGAAAAAAATTGTCGTTACCAAATGCAATTATGTTCCTAAAAAGAAAACAAAATTATAATCTCTTCCCACTGCATGGGATGGGCACGAAATAGTTATCAAACGCCACCTAAGACATTCCACCAATTATCTCTATTTTTAGTCCAATTATCTTTACGAGTTGGAGTCATAAGATTCATTAAATTTCAACTGGATAAAATAAAGAGGATTTATTATAATTTTTTTAATACAAATCTCCGACTGTAGCGTAGCCTTAACTGTCCCTTTATCCAATGATATTTAGCAATTGAAAGGACCGATCACACGAACTCGTTTGTTTCCTGGTTGCTTAAGGATTTCTTCCGTCATCATAAAGGGAATTATCTCTTTCTACTACTAATTGCAAAGGCACTCAAGTGACTAGAACTTACCACCCCCACACACGTTTATTCAAAGTTTTTTTTTTTTTTTTTAAATTTATTTTTAATCATTGACGGTATTTTAGTTATTATTCTTAGATCTTCGGGGGATCAACGATGGATAGCACGCCACTTCACCTTCCTCTCGTGGTTAACAGAGCTGACACGCGAATGCTTAATTTTTGTCCACATCATTATCAAATATAATTTTAGTTAAAATGTACTCAATTCAATATAATTGATAAGAGAGATTTTGAGAAATCTTGAGAAAGAACACATGCAAGGGGCAGCTCATGAGCAAACACGTTTGGCCGAACACACCCGATTGAAAATCATGGATTCTGCCCGAGCCCAATAAGAAAAGACTTTACCGAGGTCGCCTAGATCACATATCAAGACACCAATAAGCCTAGGAATTCATCATGGGTCTACACGGGATTACTCAGTTTTCAGTGTTACTGAAGAATGAGAGCATATACCCCTAGTTCGGGTCTCGATCCACAATCGGGATTGTTATTGAATCTTACTATATAAGAAAAGAGGATCAGATGATTGATTTAATGGACATAAACCCTTCAATGTTGTGAATTTTGCGATGATTAATAGGGATTGACCGAGATCTTAGAGAGGACTTGCCACTCAAATTTTCTCATGTTTATAAATATATGGGGGCTACTAGGGTAAGGTAGGTACAATTTTACTGAGCAAAAACTCTGTCAAATTTCTATCAGATGTAAAATTCAATTTACTCTTACAACCAAGGTACAACACCGGTCAGCCAATGCGTATTGTTTTGAAGGAATCTAAGTTTAGAGAGGTAATATTCTCGATCAGAGGTGCACCATAACTGACTATCCAAATTTGGACATCATCGATCATTTCTATCAAATGTTAACTAGAAGATTAGCACAAAAAAAAAATTGTAGACATTTTTATTGAAAAATTCTAATGTTAGACTTAATTTAATTAAAGTTGTGTTATTGAATTTGGAGAAAAAAAAATTTATAGGAAAACATAATATTTTTTAAGGAAATTTAGTGAAAGGTCTCATTTTATAAAATCATTACTCTCCGGAGCACTGTAATAGTAATTTTTTAACACATGACATAATCCTTAGAAAATAATTTTTTGAGTCTTGAGACCTCTCAACAAGATTTTTTATTTTTAATTACCTTTAAATGACATTTTGTTGGGGGTCAAATTGACTAATAATGTATATTGGCCAAACCCATGGCAGTCCTCGCAAGAGGCTTTAAGAGTTTTGGCCAGATAGAGGAGCCTTTGTAAGAGTTGTGGGTGATATTATTTAATTGTGAGTTTATAATTGATTTTATTGTAATTTGCTGTGGATATTTCAGATTTTATAATGCATTATTGATTTAAAATGATGTCCAAAAATAGCTCTCTCAACACGTCATTCTGAGATTCGAAAGATTGAAATATCCTCTAACTTAACTTATTTTCTCTTAACTAGGGTTCTTACAAAACAATACATCGCGAGTGAGTCTACTGGCGTTGCACGTCCGGTGTGAGAATCGATCAAAAATTGCTCAGTAGAATTTGACAGAGTGATAATCAGGAAAAAATATACTTACCTGATCAGCTCACCACTTTGGTATTTATAAGCAACTGAGGACTTGTTTGGTAAGTTCCCCTTAATTCTCGACCCATGATCATTAAGGAGGTCATGATCTCGGTTAGTCGTCGTTGTCATGGCGTAGACAGTAGGATGTGGGAGGAAAGAGCTATTATTTAGTAATAGCTCTTTCCTAAATGAACGACGTCTGTTGTAATTGCCTTAGTCGCGGTGTCGTGCCTTGGGGTGGTGGAGTTATCCTCGTTTAATGTGGCGACGATCGTGGAGTAGAAGGATGCCACACGGCCGCTTGGAGCTTTCCTTCGCGGGGCATCTCAATCCCACCCGATTGGTATCTCCAATGGGGCGGGCCAGATCTCTCCCAGTTAGACTGACATTGTAGCCAGCCTGACAAGAATGAGGAGTTCCTCGCAACCGCCACACATTAGGAGCACGTGGCCAAAGATCAAGCTATGCCTGATGTCCTCCTCATCAATGTATATGAATTATTGAAAAAAATTTAGATTAGTTTTGAGTTTGTTATAATCAATGCTGGTATGTCACAAATTAGATTAAATATACATTGTAATAGTATCTTTAGGCACAGGTAGACGTTAGTAGAATTATGAGATGAGATTTGAAATGTAACGGTCTGATTTTCCAGGACCGCCACGCGATTTTTCCGCTTGGAGAATTTAATATTAAACCGGATAACCAATAATTTATTCCGTGTAAATCCGAAATTTTTTACGAACTACGGCGACAGTTTTACTTATTGATGACGATAATTTTACTAAATAGTCAATATTTTAACTAATGAATATTTGATAAATTTTATACACGACGACGATAATTAGAATTATCAAATTTTCGAGTCGATTTTACAACAGTGAATAATAAATACATTTTTTACAAATTTAATAGAAATCCGAATAAAATTCTTTGGGCCGCACTATTTTCAAATACAATTATTACAAATTTAGTAGAAATTCAATTAAAATTCTTGTCGCTGTCTCGTTCTCACTGGCCATGCAATCAAAATTGTGGGGTTGTAAGCCAACGTTCAATAGAGCTCCAACTCCTTTAATATGTGCATTTAAATTGACGAGTCCAATTCACGAGTTTACAAAAATGTTTGTTCCCCAAAAAATAAGATTGAGAAAATATTTGGGCTTAAGTATGATTCGGGAGAGTATATTTTTCGGTTAAATTGTAAAAATAAATAAATTAAGGGCCAAAGTTAAAATTTTAATACAATTAGGGGTGCAAAAATATAATATAGGCAATATAAATCGACGACAAGTCGGAATAGACCTATCAAAATCGCCATTCCCGTTTGCTGTTGTGCGCTTTCCGAGTCTTTCCGCGTCTGCAGCGCTTCTCCGATGGCTTCATCTACTCTCAAACGATGGCTGAGGCCTGAGGTTCGTTCCTTATATCTCCTAGATTTCCGTTAATAACGATCGGAAATCCTTCGTGTTTGTGCTAATTTTGTTAGACGTTCGCTTTTATGAATTTGTGTACGAATTAGTATTAGATCGACCGGATTTTTCTATTCTTTTGGATGAAAATTTCAGTATTTTGGAAGATCTGATCCATTGGTTCTTCTGTGTAGGTATATCCGTTGTTTGCAGCCGTCGGGGTGGCCGTGGGTATTTGCGGAATGCAGTTGGTGCGCAACATCTGCATCAATCCTGAAGTCAGGTATTTCTTTTTCTATTCGCAAAAGGATTTTCCTCTCTACCGAGATTGTTCATATTTGCACGTAGATGTATTGATCTGTGTCGTTTCTCTCCTCTTCCCTTCTATATGATTCCTTGCTGTTCTCTCTCTTATCATTTGTTGAAGCAATTCAGGCAAACTTTTAATTGTAGTTTTTTTGTGCATTAAGTTAATTTAGGAATTATCCACGAATAAATGATGTATTGGTTCATATTGTACCTTTGGTTTGGAAATGCTAAATCAATTGTGTTTTCTGGACCTCTAAACAATGATTTGGTCTCTTATTCAATATTTGGCATCATTTGTGATTTGATAGAATAAATTTGTGTCCCATTGTTCGTTTTGTTTTGGTTCTAGCAACCCAGTGCAGGAAGTCTCTCGTCATTGTGAGGTCAGATGTATGCATCCTGTGCATACAACGAGGTTGTTTCTAAGATTTGAACTTTCAAGTCACAATGGAGCAACCTTATCATTATATCCAAGGCTCAGCCTCATTGTCTCTTATGCACAAATTACAATTGCAAGATTTGCTTTTAAATTTGCTTGACATACCATGCCTGCCTGAAACATATAGAACTGTTGAATGATAATAGAGCACTTACACCATAGAAAGAGTCCTGATTGTTGCTGTCTTTTAACATATTCACTCCCCTTCTGTTAGGACAAAATTGTTTTGCTGATAAAGGTGGTCTTAGTGGATTTGTTTCTTAGTGATTGAAGTAAAATTGTAGTGGTGATGAAATGGCAACGAACATGGTTACATGTGATATCCTATGGGAGCAAGTGCAACCGGTTATGTTGCCATATAATGAGATCCTCATGAACCCAAGAAGGCTTTAATTGTAGTGATGATGTCTGACATATTGAGTGGTAGAATACTTTTTATTGCATTGGTTGTTGGTTCTGGTTATCGGGTTTTCTGAAAATCTCTTGTTATTCAGTCCTGTTTGATCACCCGCGCAAAGTGCGGTTTACGTTGGTCTGGGTTTTTTTGTGGTACGGGTTTCGCGGGTTGGGTGGGTTGACTCGGTCCGCTGCACACCCCTAATTGTGGGTTTTTAGCTCCTTGATGAAGATCATATTCATGTTTAACTTACTGAGGATATTTGTGTTGGCTGAAATCAGGGTGACCAAAGAAAATAGGTCTGCAGGGATACTGGAGAACTTTGCAGAAGGAGAAAAATACGCCGAACACACCCTAAGAAAATTTGTTCGCAACAAGTCCCCCGAGATTATGCCGTCCATCAACAGCTTCTTTGCAGACCCAAAATGAAGATTCCTTTTTATTGATTGATAACTGGAGCTTTTGAATTCTTACTGATTGTGGGTTTGTTTTTTGTTTTTGAAAATCCAGACTTTTGGATCTATTGAATTCTGGTTTAAACTTGTAGTTGATGGTGCAAACACGAATAAACTCAATGGGTTTCGGTTTCTGTTGGTTCTCTTTATATTTTCAGATCAGATTATTCCCAAGGTTGTTCTTAGATTATGTTTCCGTTGTAAGTTTTCTGAGAACAGAAACAGAAATAATGAAAACAAAACCCTGTTCTTAAGCTTCAAAATTGAAATTTTATATGGATCTGTTTCTAATGGGTCTGTTGAATTCTCGTCTAAACTTCCAGTTTTGATGGTGGTGCAAACATGAATAAATGCGTTGAGGATCTGCTTCTGCTGTGGTATTTAGGCCCCGTTTGGTTACTGTTTTTGTTCCTTGATTCTTGTTTTCGTTCTCATTTTGGGATTAATGTACAGAGAAAAGAAGAACAAATGTTAAAACCAAACGTGTTTCTTGTTTCTCTTCTCATAAATTAAAAATAAAAAATAAAAAATTTCAAGAGAATGGTCATGGCCAAACATCATGTTTTTTATTTCTAGAATATTTCAGAATTGAAACAAAATTCTATCCAATTCCATTTCAATTTATTCTGAAAACAGAACTCCATCCAATTCCATTTCAATTAATTGGAAGTAGAAACAGAAAAACAAAAACACTAACCAAACACCACCATATTTTTAGAACAGATTCTTCAAAAGATAACAAACTGTTCCTGGATTTATGTTTTTTTTCTGAGAAACAGGAACAAAAATATGAAAACAAAAACCCTATTCTTAGCTTCAAAATTGAAAATGTGCTTAGTTTTTGTTCTCAAAATATTAGGAACAGAAACAAAAACATGGACAAACACTCGGTAGAAACAAATCGTAAAAATCTGAACCAAAAGTCATAAAAAATATTTAAATTGCAATCCTATTTCACAAACAATATGCTTTAGAGATATAATAACAAGAATAGAAAAACAAAAGTGAAATTCAAATGGAACATCAAGATTTCATTCTTTTTCACTCCCTAAAAAAGAGATCAACTCCCCTCCAAACCAAAACCAAAACCAAAACTTTTACTTGTCAACGGTGGTCACCTCTTGCCATTCCCCATCAACTGCTTCTTTCCACAAACTAACGTTGTTGTCGCCGGCAGCCACCGCCAACAAATTTCCGGTCAAAGACCAAGACACCCTCCACACCGGCATCTTAAAATCCTTCAAAACCTTACCCTCCCATTGGTCGCCTTCCTTAGCCACAGTCCAAATAACAACCGTCCCATCCTGCGACGCACTTGCCACTGTCGATTTCGGAAGCCCGAGGTTTGGAGCCCAAGCAACATCCCGCACCCAATCGGAGTGCATCTGGAGCGCAGGAAAACAGTCCATTTTCCATGTCCCATTGTACAGTTTCCACACCTTCACCGTGTTATCACAGCCACCGGAAACCAGTTTCTGCACGGGCTCGAGAAGCCCAGACCCGACGAGGGCACCGGGAGCTGTGGATGGGGCCCACGAGATGGATGTCACTCCTACAGGGTGGGCCTGGTCTATTCTCGTGGTGTCCCAACCACCGTCCGACCTGGCAGTGAAAACCGAGATGTTACCGTCAGATGAACTGCAAGCCAAACAGAGCCCAAGCTCGTGAGGGCCCCATGCGATGGAATTAACGGAGGATTTGTGGTCGGTGAAAACATGGGCTTGGGTCCAGTCGTTTTGGGTGCCTTCTTTCCAGATTATGACACGACCGTCATAAGAACAGGAAGCGAGGAGGGACCCGAACTTGGGGTGCGCCCAAGCGACTTGCCAAACAGGGCCTTGATGACCTGTCAAAGTGGCGAGGTGCTGAGTGGCACTGTTGCTTACACCGAGGATTTTAATGGTTGTGTCGGAAGAAGCAGTCGCCACACGCTTTCCGTAGTAATCCATGGCTACATCATGAATGCTGTCATTATGACCCGTTTCAATCTTCTGAGCAGGCATTTTCCTGAGTTGATTCACCCCCAAATAAAAAAATCTTCAAAAACAAATGTAAATAATTTTCACCTACAAATAGAACACCTTTTAATATTCAAAAGATGTGAAGCTGAAGAAAATATCACTTCAAAGATAAAATAACAAAATGGGTCCAACTGAAGGACTTATTCTTGGAATTTAGCAAAAATTGAAATTTTTTCAGAAAATACTATTATTCATCGTTGTAGATGACTAAAGTATAAAAATCTCTGGTGGTAAAGGAACCATCTAAGTTATAAAGCCAAATATTCATGAAAGGATCTAATAGTATATAAGCAAAAAGACAACGATATGAAATTTAAATGGTAATAGGTGCAGAAGTAGAAGCAAGCAGGAAAATGTCGACGTTTTCAAAAATTAAGAAGCAGATTTTCACGTTTTAGTTATCGAAAACAATCATTTCACAATTAAAAATAAAAAACTATTGTGCTTGCCGTTTTGAGCTAACAATATTATTACATTATGGTCGAGGCCAATGTTGTGAGGGGCATTCATTGTCCTTTCAAAGTATGTCTTGTATTAATCTAGAAATCACAAGCATATGGCTCCTTACAATTGTCATAGGCTGGATTCAAACTTGTGTTTAATTCTTGTAAATTGAATTTTTTTTTTTTGGTTTACTAGGTTTAGATGGAAATTTACTTTTTCTTTACAAATAGGATGATTTCGAGATTATTTGTTCCAATAACTCTGGCCTTAGATTCATCCATCAATAATTTAACACACCAAAATATAAAACAACAAAAAGGAAAAAGAATATATATTTAGAAATGTGAAAACAGATTTCAAGATGAATAAAATCAAGTTAACAAAAACAAGATCTGAGACTGTATAAACTTCAGTAATCACAAACTTAATCAGACTCCAGGGTTTCGTCCAGTCATTGATAACTTGATTATTTTTAGATATGTGATGACCAGAAGTGCTATGGATAATAATGCTCCACACATGAGATTTTCACCTCATACGGTTCCTCGATCAATTCTTTTAGAGTGTCTAGGGTTGGGCCGGGAGGGTCTTTAATTTCAGAACAAACAACATCATAATCAGAACTATAAAAGTTCCAATAATTCAGCTAATCAGACTTCACTAAATCCGAATATCAGAACAACTTGAATCACATTTTCATTAATTAATTGGCGCAGAATAATTACTTAACAACCTAAAGAATCATGATTAACACAGAATCGAAATTCATGAAACTGAAATTTAGAATTGACTGATTCCTAAACATCTATAACCGCGAAACGTTCTTAGATTCGAGGGAAACCTTCCACCTATGGAGTGTCCACACAGATCTATATTATTAAGACGAACATTATGATAAAGAAACGCAAAACAGCACGAACATTACCGGAATTTCATAAAATTCGAAAAACAGCAATAGATCTAACTAGATGCGAAATAGATTCAAATTATAAACATGATTTCGAAGATTTCTCGAAGAAATCTGTAAAAACAAAAGGAAAACTCACCAAAGAACAGTGTATCAAGTTCGGATCTGTTAAGATGTGCGATTACAGAGAAGCAAATCACCGCGAGGCTCGGAGCTTGGAGCAGTTTTGTACCTTGCAATTGGAACCCTATGAGTATTTTTCTTTGTCATCCTTACAATTCGGTTTGTTTTACAAAACGCTCAAAACGTCCCCTCAATTTTTCATAAATTACAATTCTATGCCCAAAACTTCTAGTGTTTTCCAATATCATCCTTATAATTTTATTTGTTTTGATTTTAATATTGTAATTACAATTGTATCTTGTGATTCAAACAAATATATTGTTATTACATAATTTAGATAATATTTTAATATTTTATTTTGTAATTAATTTTCATTTTTTTCCCTCTCCCGGACAAACTCCATTCAAAATATTCCATTTTTATATCCTAATATTCAGACTGATTAACAGTGTAATTTTTTTTTATTTTTGCAACATTGTTGTCTAATTGGAAAGAATAAGGATGAGGGATATTACCACCAAGTACACTGTAAGATTAAGAACACAACACGTGACAATAGGGTGTCATAAACGGTTCTTGTTTATCGCTCACCGTTGACTGACCAGATAAATGAGACTGGTCATAATTGGCCTGACATCGACCACCACTTCAGACCATCTAACGATAGTCACCCACCTGAATTGTCCACTGACAAGCGAGGACTGGCCAGATCTCTTCAACTACTAGGAGGGCTTCTAAGTTTCACAGGTTGTGCCCATCTCATGTTCATTTGGGTTGGCCTATGGACTCCATTTGGTGCACCGAAATGTAAGACCCAAATACTTAGTCAGGCCACATGCCATATTGCGTTAATGATCTTAACTTAGGATCCTAATTTCACGGGACTAATCCGTTCCCCTTCCAATAAATAGTTGGTCATAAATATACCAGGTATGACAAGAAACTTTAACTAAACATTTTTAAACTCTTTTTCCCATGAACACTTACTACTTTGTAAGGTACAACTCAATAAGTCTTTGTGCAGGTATTTGATTGGACCTTAGAAATTTTGACTAGGTATTGCTCCCAGGACAAAGAAAAACATGCACTAAGACGTCAAATTCAGCAACAAATCACCACATGTACTTTAACCGGATCAACTGCGAGCATTGCCCATTTTCAAACATGATCAAAGTCTTGAAGTTATGCGCTTAGCCGCGTGTGCAATTATAAGGGGCACGCTCTATCACTAAGCTAATAACTCGTTGTGTGCATGAAGAAAGACCATTATGGGTTTAGATGCGCAACTTAATAGAAAAAATGATTAATCAAATTTTATAGAGTCTGATCATTTATCAATTTATAAATAATTTAAATAATTTAATTTCTTAATTATTTATAGAGGATAATTTATTTACTCCTAAGAAATTTCATAACTTGGGTTAAAATCAAGTATAATTTAAGAAATGATTATTCAACAAAACAACAACCACATTCATTATACTGACTTGTAAGAAGGAGGACTTGTACTAACGTAGGCCCCGCAACTACAATCCGCCACTGTGCGCACATTAACATCCCCTACCCAAGTCAAGTCGCTCAAACCCCCCCCCTCTCTCCCTCTCTCTCCCCGAGGCTACTACCAGTAAAAAACAGCGATCTTTGCCACCAGCTCCGGCTAAATTCCAAACACAACCTTACATGGCCTCCTCCTACATCGGCGGCGGCGGCAACGCCCGCCGTGCAGGAGCTGCCACATGGGCCCAATCCCTCCTCCCCACCACCACAACCCAGACCCCGAAATCCTCCTCGTCGTCGAAACACCCTCGGAAAATCCGCAAGCGTGCGATCCTCCGGGACTTCATAATTACCAATTTCTTCGCCATCGGGATCTCCGTCTCGCTTCTTCTCTTCCTCATCGTCGTTTTCCGGTACGGCGTCCCCAAGCCCCTCATCTCCTCACACTTCAACTCCCGGAGGCCCCGTAAACCGATCTATAGGAAGCTGCCTGAACGCGAATTTGCTGCCGGAGCGGTTGTGGACATCACGACCAAGCAATTGTATGATAAGATCGAGTTCTTGGATGTGGACGGCGGGCCGTGGAAGCAGGGGTGGCGGGTTGCTTATAAAGGGAACGAGTGGGATTCCGAAAAGCTGAAGGTGTTTGTGGTGCCGCATTCGCATAATGATCCTGGATGGAAGCTTACCGTTGAAGAGTACTATGATCGGCAGTCCAGGCATATTCTGGACACCATTGTTGATACCCTTTCGAAGGTAAATTTTGGTCTAAATTTGATTCTGTAATGAATGATTTGGTGTATATTTATTATGGTTTTTATTGCAAATTGGGCTGCTCTTTGTTGATTATTTAGGGCTTGTTTTGTAAAGCTTAAATTTTGTTGGGTTTATCCCACATCGGATGTGGAAGGGGCGAGGCGAGTGGTCCAGTTATAAGTACAAATTTCATTTCATGAGCTAATTTTTGGGATTGAGAGAGGCCCAAAAATACCAGAAGTTCGTGTTCAGCTCATAGCCAAGTAACTCCTTTCTAGCTGAAAATTTTAAACAAATTTTAAGAACGACTTAATTGAGTAAGCGATCTAAATTGTAGTTATCAAATTAATTTATTACAGAAAGGACTTAATCTATTTAGTTCTCAGCACTTAATTGAGTTTCAAACATGGCTTTAGTTAGTTGATTTTACTTCAATTTGGTCTTTGATGTGGTTAATTTTCTTACTTTCGATGTATATGGAGGGAAATGAACTTCATATCGTTTATTTGATGATCTCTGTATTGATTCGGGTTTTTTGAACTTGAGGTTTTGTAGGATATTCGGCGGAAGTTTATATGGGAAGAAATGTCCTATCTTGAGAGATGGTGGAGGGATACAACCGACTCTAAAAGAGAGTCTTTCATCAATCTAGTAAAGAATGGCCAGTTAGAAATCGTTGGAGGCGGTTGGGTGATGAATGATGAGGTACTATTTATGGTAACTTATGACTGTTAGAATCCCACGTCGAATTTCTGAGGCTTCCTAAAGTAGTTTATATATGAAATTAATTACTGCACTCGATACAATATGGTTTTAAGTTGGAACCTCCTAACAAAACCTTCATTTCAACTCAACGCATACTTATTTATTGACTAGAAAATCTCAAATTTTAAGTCTCATATAGTGTATAGTATGTTTTCTTTAGTGGTGTTGGGATAATTTATTGAACTTTCTTCTCCATTTTCCTTTTTATTTGGCAGGCTAATTCGCATTATTTTGCAATCATTGAGCAGGTACGGTACATTTTGTTATTGGTTTTATTTTTATCTTTGTGTTGGCAATGCTGTTACTATGACATTGTCGATAGATTGAGTGTAGCATACTGTTGAATCCCACATCACTTGTGTTACCTGCACGTTGATGTTGGGCCCTTCCCCCCCATGCGCGTGAGGGGGGGGGTGTTGAATACCACATCGCTTGTGTAAGTTGATTCTGAGCTATATGTAAAGCCTAGGGCAATCCTCCTATATCAAAGCGTCTGAGAGTGAGTGAGGCCCATTGGGTTCCTACACATACTATTGCAGGATATGGTTGAAAGTCGTATAATGTTTGCTAGTAATAGCTATTGAGAGCAAGAGGCTAAGTAGTAATTGCAAATATGTACTTAAAGTTGATGTTCGATTTGCTAAAGGAATGCATTACTACATAAGTAATGGGTAAGCAACATCGACTCTAAGATAAGGTAGCGTTTGGTAGCCAGGGGATCGGAATTGGAAAGAACGCATGTAAATTTTTCATTTTCCTTTTACATGAATTCATTTCTATTTCCGATCCCGAAATTCCAATTCTATGAAACCAAACACTGCATAAGTGTAAAGATTACGCTTTCGAGTAAGTTATCTAGCATGGTACTTATAGTTATTGTTTGGTAGTACTTCTTATGGTCATAAAGTGCTAGTTTATCATTCGATTGGCGCTCCAAAACATTTGCAGTCCAATTTCACTATTTAGGGATACAATGGAAAGGTTGCTCTATTTTGACCTAGAGGTCTCGAATTTAGATCTTGGAAACTACTTCTCTGTATGCAGGTTAAGGCTGTATATATCTGACTCTCCCCCAATTTTTATGTATTTGCTTTCTTTTTTATTCCAATTTCACTATTCAGTTCTCGCACGAGAACAATAAAATTGGAGTTTAAGTGGAGTTTTTGGGAGTGCCGATAGCATTTTATTCCTTTGTATTAATTATTCTAATTTTTTTACGAAATCAATGCCTCAGATAACCGAAGGAAACATGTGGTTGAACGACACGATCGGGGTTATTCCGAAAAATTCGTGGGCGATAGATCCGTTTGGTTACTCGTCATCCATGGCATATCTCCTTCGTCGAATGGGTTTCGAGAACATGCTTATTCAGAGGACTCATTACGAGCTGAAGAAGGAACTCTCTCTGCACACCAACTTGGAATTCGTGTGGCGTCAGAGCTGGGATGCGGAGGAATCGACTGACATATTCGTCCACATGATGCCGTTCTATTCTTACGACATCCCGCACACTTGTGGGCCTGAACCCGCTGTCTGTTGCCAGTTTGACTTTGCCCGTATGCGTGGATTTGTTTACGAGCTTTGCCCTTGGGGAGAACACCCGGTGGAGACGAGTCAAGAAAATGTGAAGGAGAGAGCGCTCAAACTACTTGATCAATACAAGAAGAAATCAACGTTATACCGAACGAACACGCTTCTCGTCCCACTAGGAGACGATTTTCGGTACATCAGTATCGATGAGGCCGAAGCTCAATTTCGAAACTACCAATTGTTATTTGATTACATAAATTCCAATCCCGGGTTGAATGCTGAGGTCAAATTCGGTACCTTGGAAGATTATTTTCGGACACTTAGAGACGAGGCAGACAGAATAAATTATTCACTTCCCGGCGAGGTGGGCTCCGGTCAGATCGGAGGGTTTCCTTCTCTTTGGGGTGATTTTTTCACTTACGCCGATAGGCAACAGGATTACTGGAGTGGTTATTATGTTTCGAGGCCGTTTTTTAAGGCAGTCGACCGTGTTCTTGAGCAAACACTTCGTGCAGCCGAAATGATGATGGCTCTTTTACTAGGTTATTGTCAGAGGGCTCAGTGTGAGAAATTGCCGACCGGGTTTTCTTACAAATTGACGGCTGCGAGAAGGAATTTGGCCCTTTTTCAACATCATGATGGAGTGACAGGAACGGCCAAAGACCATGTTGTTGAGGATTACGGCACTAGAATGCACATGTCATTACAGGACCTTCAAATATTCATGTCCAAAGCGATTGAAGTTTTGCTCGGAATAAGACATGAGAAGAACGATCAGAACCCGGCACAGTTCGAGCCGGCGCAGGTGAGATCGAAATACGACGTCCAGCCGGTTCAGAGAGGGATCGGTGCCCACGAGGGGACAATTCAGTCGGTGGTCCTTTTTAATCCAATCGAACAGATGAGAAACGAGGTGGTGATGGTGGTGGTCGATCGTCCTGACGTGACTGTTTTGGACGCGAACTGGACTTGCGTGAAGAGCCAAATATCGCCGGAGCTCCGCCACGACGAAAACAAGGTTTTTACTGGCCGGCATCGGCTCTACTGGAAAGCTTCGGTCCCGGCGATGGGTTTGCAAACATATTATGTGGCGAACGGATTTGTCGGATGCGAGAAGGCCAAACCTGCGGCACTCAAAATCTCCACCTCCTCTTCAACCGCTCTGCCTTGTTTGGCTCCTTATTCTTGCTCGAAACTTGAAACTGACTCCGCCGAAATACGAAACCGGCATCAAATGCTCACTTTCGACGTGAAGCTCGGTCTTTTACGAAAGGTTAGCTTCAAAGACGGTTCGGAAAATGTTGTTGGTGAAGAACTCGGTATGTACTCGAGCCAAGAAAGTGGCGCGTACTTATTCAAGCCCAATGGCGAAGCCCAGCCCGTTTCCCGATCAGGCGGAGAGGTGGTGATTTCAGAAGGCACGTTGGTTCAAGAAGTTTACTCTTACCCAAAAACAGGTTGGGAGAAATCGCCGATATCTCATAGTACTCGTGTTTATAACGGCGATGACACCATACAAGAATTTCTTATCGAGAAAGAGTATCGCGTGGAGCTAATTGGGAATGATTTTAACGATAAGGAGTTGATAGTTCGATATAAGACGGATATTGATAACAAAAGGATTTTCTATTCCGATTTGAACGGTTTTCAAATGAGCCGGAGGGAGACTTATGATAAGATTCCTCTTCAGGGGAACTATTATCCGATGCCGTCTCTTGCATTCATGCAGGCTCCAAATGGGCACCGGTTTTCTGTTCACACTCGCCAATCGTTGGGCGTCGGGAGTTTAAAAAACGGGTGGTTGGAGATCATGCTCGATCGTCGGTTAGTGAGAGACGACGGCCGCGGCCTCGGTCAAGGCGTCATGGACAATCGTCCGATGAACGTCGTTTTCCACCTTGTTTTGGAATCAAACATTTCCGCGACATCAAATCCGGTCTCCAATCCGCTCCCGTTGAGCCCGTCTCTCCTTTCTCATAACATCGGCGCCCATCTGAACTACCCGTTACACGCCTACATCGCAAAAAAGGCTCAGGAAATTACGGTTCAGCCCCCGCCAAGATCGTTCTCGCCATTGGCAGCGCCATTGCCGTGCGACTTGCATGTAGTGAGCTTCAAAGTCCCTCGGCCTTCGAAATATTCTCAGCAGCAGCAGACGGTTGACGATCCACGGTTTGTTTTAATGTTTCAGAGACGGCAATGGGATTCATCGTACTGTAAGAAGGGTAGGTCTGGTTGTTCGACCATGGCCGACAAGCCCGTAAATCTTTTCGACATGTTTAAGGGACTGGCGGTGTTGAATGCAAAACCGACGTCCTTGAATCTTCTTCATGAAGATACGGAGATGCTGGGGTACAGAGAGCAGTTGAAAGAGGATGCCCAAGAAGGGCATGTTGTCATATCTCCCAATGAAATACAGGCTTATAAATTGGAGCTAAGGCCTCATTAATGGATGATACTTTTTGAGTGTTCTTGGGGAGAGTACGGTAATTCTGTAGCTGCAGAGGTTTCATTAGTTATTGTAAGAAGTTTTTGTTGTTTTTTTAACAAACGGACACGACAGGTTACCCAATTGTCAGTTATAGTGTAATTGAACGTTTAATGAGAGATTATTGTCTTTTTGGTAATAAAAAATTTGGTTTTTGACACTTTGTACCCCTAAAGTTTCACTGTTATCTCACTTTGGTTTGTGCAATTTCAATTTTAATATATAACAACATATATATTAAACCCGTTATTGATCCCGTTACAGATTTTGACTGCAAATGATCAATGTGCCATTTACTTAACTGTTTTGAATGGATTTAATGGCACTTTCAGCTTTTCCTGAGTTTGACTCTCCTAGAGAGCACTCCAAGAATTAAAATCTTAAATGCATCATCCTAATTGTCCGAAAAAGTGATTAATCGAGGTGTGCTTAAACTGGTCTGGAGATACCTTATCGTAAAATTAAAAAAAAAATTCTAATTATGAGCGTGACTATTTACGATCCAAAATTATAACACAAGGTGCGAAGTGTAAAAACCCTAAAAAAATCAAAATTTGATATCAATTTTATTTCAAAAATATTAGTTTACAAATGAACAATATTCTCTTTCTCTCTCTCTCTTCAGTAAATAACAACACTTTATGAAACAAGAATGATTATCTCACAGAATGATCTCCTCTTGGACACCCACGTTAATGGTCTTATTTGGGAGGACAATGCAGTTAGTAACCACAACTTCATCTTCAACTGTCACAGCTTCTCCTGCAACCACCAACAACCCTAATTTAACACTTCAAACGCCCCACAAATGACATAAAATACAGATCAAACCCATAACTTACCTAGTATACTAATCCCCAGCTTTGAATTATAGTCTCCATCGGCCTGAACCAGTAATTAAAATCTCCACAAGCTCAAAAAAGAAAAATAAGAAAAAAGAAAAAAAAAATTTGATTTTTATGAACCAAACATGCCTGAACACGCGACCATGTCCCGAGAGAAGACTTCCATCCGATAATAGCATTCATAACAAGTGCGTTTTCCTTGATTTCGACATCATCCAACACAATGCAACTAAAGAGTCTAACACCAGCAGCTACACGTACGTTTGCAGATATCGAAACATTAGGACCAATCTGCTTCATGTAGACAGAATGACTGTTCTTAAAATTGTCAACAAATGTAATGATATGAAGTAATATATGAAGAGTAAAGGAACGACCTTTGCGGTTGGATGTACTTTGGCAGAAGGATGAACAAACACGTCGCCTACAATTGAAGCACTCTTGGTGCCATTGCCGCTTGCCAGGAGATGGGGTGAGTTTAACCGGAATTGGGCAAGATATAGAGCTGAACATTTCAATGACATCCTGGAATTTAAAATAAAATAAAATAAGTGGCTTAGGTCGAAATAATTTAGGGGTTTTGACACTTTGTGCCCCCCAAGTTCGAAAAAATCCTTACTTCGTACCCCATGGTTTCACTTTGAACGTATAATAAGTTTCCTATTCATCACACTACAGTTCAAGTCATTATCTCCATTATAATTTTGGACAGAACATAGTCACTTGTTGTGCATGTGACTATTTTTAAAAGGCTTTATGGGCATTTCCAGCTTCTTCCTTTCCCCCATCCCATTCTCCTTCCCACTCAAATTGTCAGAAGTCAGAAATATATATATATATATATATATACAGGTTTTTTATAGAACAATTGTGTAGGGCAAAAAAAGAAGATGGAAATGCCCTTAATGTCCTCTTAAAAATAGTTGGGTGCACGGTGGACACAGTTTGCCATCCAAAATTGTAATAGAGCTATTGATTTCGACTGAATTGGGATCATTGTGAAACTTCAGTGTCGTGTTCAAATTGAAACTATAGAGACCAAAGCGAAATAATGGTCAAACTTCAGGGGTCCAAGTACCAAAGCCCCGATATTTTAAGGTCACAAAAAGAAAAAGGAACAAGAACAAGAACTCTACCCTGGAGTCTTGATCTGTTCCCAGAAATCCATGGTCTCATATGTATACAATTGTTTCTTTCCTGCGAGAGGCGAGAGGATATCTTGATCCAATCTCATGAAATCTGAAGGAACGTTCCTGTTGAAAAATCACGTCAGCGTGAAGCTGAAAAAAGATTGCAGCTTCTAAGCTGAACCAATAATAAATCTCACCTTGTTGCCATCTGGAAGGCTTCAAAGCTGGAGACATGGCGTAGATTAGCTGCATATAACGAGAATATTTGAACTAATTCCGAAAAACACAATGATTCAACTTCAATTATTTGAATATATATAACGATTTAGTTTTGCGTTTTGAAGGATACACCCATTAATGAATTAACAAAGTGAAAATGCAAACCTCTGTCTCCCCGATGCATGGCCACATCCTGAATGGCACTTAAAATTTCTGGACTGAATACATAAACACCGCAGTTTATTAAATCGCTTACCTGCATTTCAAGAGATTAGGATAATAAGGATAAATTTAAGCAAGAAAAAAAAGTGGGAAATTTAGGTTAAGCAAAGGGGGTGTAACTTCATAAGAAATAAAAGGGAAACTGCTTACTCAGCATCCCTTATTACATACAAACGTCTCGGGCTTCTCTGTGTAATGCAGCAGTTCGTTTGTCACAGGGTCAGCAACCAATTCGCCAAACTCGTTAGCTGATTCTGCTGAAACCTGCACATCATGACATAGATTCAGTCGTTTTTCTGAATAACGCCGCCAAGTTAAAAAAAGAAGAAGAAGGGTTTATTGAAATATGACTTACCTTGCTTACCAACATTGTCCCCATCCCACCGTACCTTCTATGGGCCTCTGCAGGAAGAAATAGAGATGGATTTAATTATGTTTCCGAAATTCATACATAAGTTTGTGAATAATAAAATCCTCTGAGATACAGAATGCCTAATTACAGTAGTAGAGGAGGAGAGAATTACCAAGCATTTCTGATAGCGGAAAATTGCAACACACGTCACAGTTCAGCAAAATAATATGCGACTGCCATAGAACAATGAAAGACATAAAACGATAAGGTGTAATGAGCACAAACGAAAGAGAATACAAAGGTTTAAACTTTGAAGGAAAAATGGAAATGCACATCATACTCAAAATTTCACCATTGAAAAACTCAACAAAAATGGTTTTGACTACATGTTTGATAGGTAGTAATGGAATCAGATTCTGATGGAATGGAAATGAGATCGAAGGATATTCAAAATTTGATTCCATTTTATCAGAACGCGTTCCCCTTAAAACGCCTACCAAACATGCCCTTATAGTATCAATCTATGGAAGAATGTTGATGACAATATAACATGAAGGAAAACCAAAAGGGGTTTAAAGCTTCATACTGGGGAATCTTCCATGATGAGATCTCTGAAGTAATAAAGACCTCCAGCCGAACCAAGGGGCTTATCTTCTTTCAGGTATCTAGATCAACAACAACCAACATGTTTCATTATATTTCCAAAATCAGCAACAACGAATCCGAAAATCAAGCTATAAATTACATAATTAAGTGGAAATTAGTGTTCCTGATCACCTTACAGGAACTTTAAGCTCGTTCGAGATTGAAGAGACATATAAAGCAAATTCCCGCTCCTCATGGAACCCAATTAAAAAAATTTGCACCAGATTTGGAATCTAAACAAAGGTATAATCATCAAAACCATAAACAAATATTACAGAATCACTAATTTGCAGTTCATTTACAATTTAACTTCAATCCATCTATTTATTATAATTTTTGTTCAAATTAAAAGGCAAAAAAAAAAGAGAAGAAGCAAATACTCTTTTGCAAGCAGAAATAGGGTGGTGAACCATAGGCTGACCAGCCAAAGGGAAAAGAGGCTTCGGAGTATTGAATGAAAGCGGCCGGAATCGAGTTCCTACAATGAAATCGAAATCAAGCAAACGACGAATTGCACGAAAATGAATCGGAAAATTTCCGGCACAGAGGACGGTTTATTATTGTTATACCTTTGGTAGGACCGCCGACCATGATCACCGCCACCACCTTCTCGTCGGAACTCGCCATCGTCAAAAAGTAAAATCCTAGATCTTGGAACAAGAGAGACCAATTTCCTCCACGATTTGAAAAATGATAGGCTATGTAGGAGTAGAGCACACGAACAGAGGGATGGGTCGAGTGCAGTGCGCGTATAAAGTTCCCGTCTTCAGTTTTAGATCTCGCCTGAGGAAGATGAGAGGGAGCAAGTACAATTACCAAAATATCCTTCATGCAAATAAGCAATATATCATTTTCGGGATAATTCCACTTACACCCCCTCATTATAGTAAAATTCCACTTACACCCACCTCAATTATAGTGAAATTCCACATACATCCCCTAACTTTTAAAATTACCACAACAACCCCTGCAAGAGCAATTTTTAATGAATGGACCATTTTGCCCTTACAAATTCTGACCAGAAATATAATAAAATAATAGGACAATCGGTGGGAGGTCCTCTATTTAAGTTTTAATTGGTCAAAAGTCTTACATGCAGTAAAAACTTTTGATTTAGTCCCATCTGTTTTAAAAAGGAGCAAATCTTGCTCACATGATAGAGACACGCCATTTACATGTAACTATTTTGTGTGTAATATTACTATATTAGTTACATGTAACTAATTTTTTTTTTTTTTTTTTTTTTTCAGTTACATGTTTCAATAATATGTAATTTTTTTAGTTACATGTTTTGATATGTAATTAAAAAATTTAATATTTTTCAATTACATATTTCAATAATATATAACTTTTTAGTTACATGTCTTTAATATGCAATTAAAAAATTTGATATTTTTTCAGTTACGTCCAAAAATATATGTATTGTAACATGTAACTAATATTATATAAATATATGTAACTAAAAATATTGAAATATGTATGAAAAGTAATAATTATGAAATGTCCAAAATTTTTATACATATATATGTAATTGTAACATGTAACTAATATTATATAAATACATGTAACTAAAAATATTTAAATATGTATAAAAAGTAATAATTATGAAATTGTAATTAATTAACATTACTTACATGTAACAAAATTCACTAGAAAAATCGAATGTACTCACTAAAAGATTTCCTACAATCCTTGAAATATCCCTACAATTTCTGTAATGCGGGACTAAAATATAAGTGAAATCTAATTTAAAGAACTAAATCAAAACTTAATAACACAAAATGACTTTTCACCAATTACTCTTAAAAAAATGGATTTTTTTACTGATTTTTTCTAAAATAATCTCAAATAGTAAAAGTCGAAATTGCCCTTAACCCTTTCCTTTACTTTTTTTTTTTTTTTTTTTCTCGTCTTTTCTCTCTTTCTTCGTTGTCTTCTACGCCCCTGTTCATCCCCACCATCTCCAACGCTCTCTCTGCTCTCTCACTCGATTCAAACTCTCTCTATATATTTTACATTTAGCAATTGTTTTTCCTGTTTTCAAGGGCTTCAAATTCCAGACCTTTCCATCGCCAGAACCCTCCAGACCCCCCTCTCGCTCTCTCTCTAATTTCAGCTCCGGCCGACGACTACTCATTTGCTCAATTCAATTCTCCATCTATTTCAACAATGGCGAAATACGGCGAAGGCGACAAGCGATGGATCGTTGAGGAGAGAACCGACGGCACTAACGTCCACAACTGGCACTGGGCAGAGATCGATTGCCTGGAATGGTCTCGGAACCTCCTCACTAAGCTCCTCTCCGACAAAACGCTCCTCGACGGCGAAGGCAATCTCTCAATCAAGACCCAAAAGGTCGATAAGGTCGACGGCGAAGATTGAAAGATGCGTTTCTCTCCAAAGGTAAACTCTTCGTTCTTGAGCAAATTAGGGCTTATGTGAATGCGATGGCCAAAGGTGGATCGGCGAGTAGCCACCTCTGGCACTAGGTGTTTGCAGTGACACCATATTCTCTCTCTCTCTCTCTCTCTCTCTCTCTCCCCCCTAACCCCTAGGTACGACGGCAAATTTGTTCCAACTGCTCCGTCGCGGATATAGGGAAAGGATATTGGCGTGAGAAGGAAGAAGAAAGAAGGGGTGGGGAGCCTTAAGCCGGTGAAAAATAATTTTCAAAAATAAAGACAGTAAAAATTATTTTTTTTTTAAAAAAAAAGGATTTTAAAGTATTTTTTTTAATAGGGATATTAGTGAATTTAAAAAAAAATATAAAAGGTTAAGCAAGAATATTTGTATCTTTAATCATAAAATATTTAAGTTATAGTTATGTACCAAATAACAAATGCGTAAAAAGCAAAATACCCATGAAAAAATTGGTTAGTAAAAGCCTAAATTTTTTTCAAAATCTATATTTTACCTCTTCTACTTAAAAAAATATCACAATTTTTTTTTATTTTTTTTATTTAAGTTACCATAATATGTTGAAAAAAATAATAAAATTAAATTCACAATTGAAATTTTACATCAAAGAAATAAAATTATCTTTTATTTTATTTTGTCATCATTAAAAATTATTAAAGAAAGAATGAGAAAAAAATATTATTTTTTATTTATTTTAAGTTAAAAAATAAATAAAAACATGTCATTTTTTATTTTTTTTATAATAAATTAGACTTTTTCCCTTAAAAAGGTCGAAAGGGCTAATATATAAAATTTTAAAATGGATCGGTTAAAACGAAATAAGACTAAAATACAAAGGAGTAAAAAGACAACTAACCCTAAAATCAAATGTGCAAAAAATACCTAACGAACATCACTCTCGCTTATTATAGTATGGATGATCTAAGGATGCCCTAATTTAGGACCCAAAAATCTTAATGTTTGTTTATCAAAAACGGAGATTTATTGAATCATAAGGAGTAAACAATTAATGGATCAAGAACATGCATAAGGAAAGCCATTAACGTACGGCTTTGTTCATGGCACCTAAAACTTATGAGCTTTTCTCATGCATGTTCTTCTTCTTCCTCCTCCTCGCTCTCCTCTCCCATGGAGAAACAGAAGTTCCCAAGGGTAATAATGGAAACGAAATATCATCGGCTTTCGGGTTCATCTTGAAATTGGAGGGTTGCCAAAAGGGTCATGAAAACGTGACAGATCTTCACCACCTCAAAGAATACCTCAATAAATTCGGTTACCTAGAACACCGCCACAATTCCAACAACCTGGAGAATGTTTCCGCCGGAGTTGACGACTTTGATGTCCCCCTGGAGGAGGCAATCAAAACTTATCAGCTCAATTACGACCTCGAACCCACCGGGAAACTCGACGGTCCGACGGTGTCAATGATGGTGATGCCTCGTTGCGGTGTGGCGGATATCATCAACGGCACCAACTGGATGGCCGACGGCGGCGGAAAATATTCTGTCTACGGTTCCTCTTTTTACAGTTTCATGACAGGTGGTCGGAAATGGAGGGCAAGAACGTCGACAACTCACATCACCTACGGGTTTCTCCCCAACACAAACCCCATTTTCAAACCCCCCGTGATACGAGCTTTCGAGAAATGGTCCGCCGCCACCTCCCGGCGCTTCATTTTCTCTCAGGCTCGAACATTGAGCTCCGCGGACGTAAAGATCTCCGCCGCGAGCCGTCGCCACGGGGATGGGTTCCCGTTCGACGGCCGCGGTGGGACGCTGGCACACGCCTGGGGACCGCCGTATGGGTTCTTTCACATAGACGCCGATGAGGTGTGGTCGGACGGCGCGAGAGCCGGCGCGTACGATATAGAGAGCACGGCTCTGCATGAAATAGGGCACCTCCTCGGACTGGGACACAGCTCTGTCCGGAAAGCCATAATGTTCCCAAGCATTGGTCCAGGCGTCGTCCAGACATTGAATGTAGATGATATCAGGGGAGTCAAGGCTTTATACAACCTTCATTGATCATCTTTTCGGGGGAATCAATGATCATTTCATTTATTTAAACATTTTCAATAAAGTTTCATCAATGGTTCTATTTTTGAAAATCAAAAGGGTTGGTTGTTGGCCAATCAAAAGATGGTGATTTTAGGTTAACAACTCATAACATAATTAGAAAATTATTTAGAGAGAGTATAACACATTAACACTTGTATGTTAATTATTTGGAGTTTTGAGCGTCGCTATATTGATTTTTTAATTTATATCTATCAAAAATATACATCACGACGAGAGATTTTTTATATCCATCCAAATGCAAGGCATTGTGTACAATAATTAGAATATATATTATATGTTGACGAGATTTTTTTTGAGAAATCTCATGTCCTAGTCTGTGTGTCACATCAGTCACGTGCTTGACACGTGATGTCTAAGTAGACTTCACAACCAATAATGGGCCATAAGAAGGCCTGGACGAGCAATGAAAGCTCGAGGAATTCTACACGAGAACATGGCATCGAGCTCAACACTACTATACCCAAGCCAGAGACTAGACACCCATCATCTTGACTTGAGACGACAAGTTGAGAACCTTCACTATGCCATCCCAAGCATGGTTGCATACCCCAAGATATGCTCAATCATTGGCATCTCTACTCAGAAACTGTTGCAAATACTCACTAAATATGGATGGAGTGATTGCCATTGTGAAATAATGAATGAATAGTGTCGTACATGTGAATAGTACGTGGTTTCACTGACGGTAAACAATAATCACATGCGTGGGAACAGTAACCTCCTGTGCATGAATAGTAACCTCATTTTCAACGTTTCGTAATTCTCATTTTGCCTTTCTCGGATATTATAAATAGTAGTCATTATTCATTCGAGAACACACCATTTTCACCATTTATTGAAGGAGAGAAGCTAAAGATTCTAAGAGCAAGGTGGAGATGGCGGTTTTGAGGATATACCTTTAGTTTGTCAAACAAAGAGTTTGTACTTAGATTTTGACAAATATGAAAGTTATTCTCTATACTCTTCATAATACGCCGAGACATCCCTTGTCGTATTTTATTAAAAAAATACTGTTGCAATATATTTCTTTTTTATATTTTATATTTTTTACACTCTATCTTTCTCTCTTGTTTTTCAATTTTTATTTTTTGATCTGTATTTATTATTTTTTTTGTATATAACATTTATAGAAAAAATTAAAAGTATAAAATTAGAAAACAAAAAGCATAAATTAAAACAAAAAAAATAAGTTTTTTTATTTATTAGATCCTATTTAAAAAAAAAATCATTATATTTTGTATTTTTTTTATTTATCATAAATTAAAAAATAAAATAGAAAATGTAGAATAGAAGTAACAAATTTGAAAAATAAAAAATTAAAAACAAGATAAATAGTAGAAACTAGAAAATACGAAATAAATAACAAAAAAAAAAAAAATTATGTTGCAATAATATTTTTATCAACCAAATTTGATAAAGAATGTTTTAATTAATTGAAAAGATAAAAGAGTAGGTATTATGAAAATTATAAGAGTTTATACCATTTATTTCCTTTGTCATTTTGTCTAAAGCCACAAACTTTCTCTATCATTTGAAAAATATCAATCACTTCATTTGACCAATTTTTTCTTCTAAAAAGACATGCCCTTTACTTTTTAAATCTATTTTATTTTTAAAAAATTCACTAAAATCCCTATTTTAAAAAATATATTTTTGACCCCTATCTTTTAAATAACTTCTTTATGCGATCCCCATTCCCCACCCCACCCTCCCACCGCCACCACCCCCACCTCATCCGCCGCCGTTGCTTGAATCCTCTTCCACTTGTGGTTCTCATGGAGTCTCTTTCCATAAACCTTGCATTGCCTTCTTCTTTCCTAAAGGACCTAAACCCCTCCAAAACCCCAAAATTCGCCTCCAAACGAAATTATACCCTGTTTGATTTCTTCCCAACCTTTATTTTCGCCTCAAATTCTCGTTTCCACAACAAATTCAGAAATACAAATTCATCTCCGTAATCCTAGTAACCAAAGAGTACTTTCAGAAATACAAATTCTTTCTCAGCCATTGATGCTTTCGTGAAGCTTCGTGATGACCCGAGTTGTCACTAGATATGAACGCGACGCCACGACGATTCTTCTCTGATTTGACCAGATTTGTGCCGGCCAGCACAAATTCAGGATACATCTTTGTGATGACTCGAGTTGTCACCGGATATGAACGCGACGTAGCGACGATTCTTCTCAAATCCGACCAAATTTGTGCCAAAGAACACAGATCCAGCATGGATATGTGCTCGTTGGCACAGATCTGGTCGGATTTGTGCGAGAGAGAGAGAGAGAGGGGAAATGTGTTGGTTGGGGGGAGAGGGGAGGAAACATGTTGGTTGTGTAATATTTGTGATATTTAACAAATCTTACTGTATTTTATAACATGTAACTAATTTATGTATAAAAATTTGTTACGTATAACAAATATTATATAAATACATATAATTTGTAACATATAATTAAATTTATATAAATACATGTAATTAATATTAAACGAATTTATGTGTGTAATATTTGTTAAATATTACACAAATACATGTAATTTATAACATGTAAATAATATTACACAAGTATATGTAACTAAAATTACGCAGATATATGTAATATTTGTTAATTATTAAGTTGTAACTAATATTAATTACATGTAACTAATATTCACTATAATATGAATTTACTCACCAAAGTTATTTTTACAATCTCTGCACACGCGGGACTAAAACTCAAACAAAATCCAATTTAAGGGACTAAATCAAAACTTATGTCTTAAGCGATACTTTTTAAAAATTATATCTGTTATTTGAGATGGTCAGTTATTTTTTTTTTATTATTTATTTTGTTAACGAAAGGGGTTATTTATTTATTTCAGTAGGAATGTTAGTGTAAAAAAAAAAAAAAGATAAAAATATATACAAAATAAATTTGAAGGATTATTTATGTATTTTATTTTTTAATTACTTTTAAATGACTGAGAGTAAAATTGTCATTATAATAAAAAATTTAGTAATTTTTTACCTATAAGAGAATAGGTGGTTTTTGAACAAAAATGACAAGAAGTTGATTGGTACTATTTGTAAAATGGTATAGAAAGTATATGATTAAGGGCAAAAGGTAAGTGATATAAGGGTTTATTCCACTTACCTCTCCTGTTATGTTGTCCTAAACCAGATACTTCCCCTATAATTTTACAAATACTATTCAACTTCTTTATCATTTTCATCAAACACTTACCTCCCTATAAATAAAAAATTAATAAAACATTTATTGTAATGACAAATTTAACCTTGCCTATTTAAAAATAATTAAATAACTAAATAATTAAAAATTAAAATACTTAAATAACCCTATAAGTTTATTATATATATATATATATTTTTTTTTTTTCTCTTTAATTTTTTTCTCCTAAACCTCATCTCCTCCTTCTCTCCCTTTCTCCACTCCATCTGCCGCCGTCGGAATCAGCCACCTCCGCCGAAATTTCTCTCTCCCCCTCTGCCTCTCTCTCTCCTTCTCTCCCTCTCTTTCGCTCGCAGTTTTGTCCCTGGCAACGGATCTGGTGCACTAGATCCATCCGGCGCCGGATTTGTGAGAGCGAGAGGAAGGGAGGGAGAGAGAGAGAGGGAGGAGGAAGAAGGAGCCCCCATGACATTTCTTGATTTTTTTTTATGGTATTTCTTGATGAAATTTTTTGATGTTCTTGATGATATTTAATTGTATTTCAAAAGGTGAGGATTCCAGCGGATTCTAGTGGCGGCGGCGGGCCGGCGTCGATGGATGGAGTGGGGTGGTGGGAGGGGAGGATGGTAAGTGGAAAAATGAAATTACTTAAAAAAAAAAAAAAGAGTCAAAACTATATTTTGTCAATGAAGATAATTGATATTTGTAAAATGATAAGGGAAATATCTGATTTAGGATGAAATAACAATAGCGTATAAACCGAGTCATATATACCCAAAATTACAAAGGACATTTCTAGTAAATTTTTAAACTTTCAACTTAGTCGAACAAACCCTAACACTTTGTCACTTCTGAATGACCCAAAAGCACACAAGACTGGAGCCACAAATTAATAATTCGACAAATTAATGGAAGGAGGAATGAGTGAGCGAGTCGCCGCAAGAATCTCCCTCTAATAATAGTATACACTATCTTTCAATCCAATCTCATTTCATGAATATAAGTAAGATCAAACTCCTGCAAAAAAACTTAAGGGATGCATGCATTGAGTAAAGCCACCAGTTTCTTCATCTTATAATTTAATTGAAAAAATAAGCCATCGCCATTGCCATGGCCATGGCACCCAAGATTAATGGGCTTTTCTCATGCATGTTCATCGTCCTCCTCATCTTCATCGTCTCCCATGCAAAACCTCCCAAGGGAAACAGAGCAGAGTACATGAAGGACTTGGAGGGGCTCCGGAAAGGCGATCGAAACCCCGGCCTAGTTCAACTCAAAGCCTACCTCAAGCGTTTCGGTTATCTTCACGAACAAGACGCCACCGGCGATCAGTTCGACGGTCGTCTCGAGGAGGCAGTTAGAACCTACCAGTTCAATCACAACCTGGTTCAGAACGGAGTATTGGATGCTCCGACCGTAAATACGATGATGCAGCCCCGATGCTCGGTTCCTGACATCGTCAACGGCAACAACACCATGCACCGCGGCGGCAGCATCCACGCCGTCGTTCGTTACTACTTCGGCCCCGTCGTCAAGAAGTGGCCTGTTGGCAAGAGAGATTTCACCTACGGGTTCGTGCAGATCATACACCCAGACTTTCCGGCCCCCTTGGGCAGAGCGTTCAAGAAATGGGCAGCCGCGTCGAAGAATTACTTCACTTTTAAGGAGATCGGTGACGTGAATCGGGCGGACATAAAGATCTTGGTGGCCAACGGTGACCATGGCGATTCGGCTCCGTTCGATGGACCGTACAACGTGTTGGCTCATGCAGGGCCGCCGCCGGAAAGAGTGATACATTTCGACGAAAGCGAGCGGTGGTCGGACGGGCCGGGGTGGAACGTGATACAAATAGAGCCGAATGCTTTGCATGAAATCGGACATGTTATGGGACTGGAACACAGCAAGGTTCCGGGGGCCGTAATGCAGGCGATTTACGATGGTAAGGACACTCCATTGCAACCGGATGACATTGATGGACTCAGAGCTTTGTACAAAATTCCCTGATCAATTATTCAGACAAACATTTGTGTTTGTACCGGCAGCTCCTGTGTTTCTTTTTCTTTTAGGGATAAAGACCTTTTTTATCCGTAACAAATAGTTTGGGTGTTCAATTGGCCCCTAATTTTTACAACTCGACATATTAGTTTTTAACATTTCAAAAACGTTCCAAATTGGTCTTTGAGACATATTCCGTTAAGTCAACTAACGGTCAATGTTTCATTAAGAGTATTTTAGTCTTTTTATTCAATGTGGTTAATTTTGAAAAATCATCTAAACTTAAGGGGTCAAAATATTTTTTTTCTTATTTTCCTTGCATGGCTGCATGACTTTCTTTCTCAATTGAGAGAGAGAAAATCTTTATTGAAACACAAATCTGGGAACAAATTTTGAAACCGACGAATAGGACCTTCCCATATCCAAACAAACAAATTTTGTTGTATTCTTCTTCATCGGCAAATATAAATATATTGTTAAATTTGAACGTGTAATTTCAACAACAAATTTATGAGAATGAAATATAATTTATTGGAACAAAACAATATTTTTTTTTTTTGAAATATTATTTGATTTTTTTTTTTCATTAAAAGGGGAATTAAAGACCCCAAGGAATACAAAAGGAATGACCTATCTAACCAAACCAAATACAAATCTCTATGAAAGAGAAAATAAGAGCAAAACTAAACTAAGATTCTAACAACAATATTGAAAATATAGAAAACAAGAACACACAATACGGCATCAGCTAGAGCAGCTTTGCAGCAAATTGAGATGAATGAAACAACAGGAACAAAAACCCGCACAATGTAGCATCCAAAATCTGAACCTGAACACAACAAAAGGCATGAACCAAAACAAAAACAAATAGCAGAACACAAAACTGCAAAAGCACTGCCTGCAAGAAACAAAACTGCAGCCGTGGGCAATCCCCAGGGTTGATAACCTGGAGCAGAACACATCCATCACAATGCAACAGCCAGGCGATGAACAAGATCTGAACTAAAGATTTCCACAATGAATATGACACTGAACAAATAAAACTAGTTGCACTCAGCAACCAAGATTCAAAAAAAAAAAAACACACACAGAGCATTCTCACCATCACCAAACACCAACGACGTTTGAAGAAATAAAAAAACAAATTCAAAAAAATCCAAGAACAAATTCGAAATTGAAATCAAAACCCAAATCGAAGTAGAAATCAAAACCCTATTTTGATTTCGAAATCGAAATCGAACGTGTTGTTCGATTTTAATTTCGAAAATGAAATTGAAATCGAATCACTCGAAGATTGGTGAAGAACAAAGAAGACGACGACGAAATCAACGACGAAGAAGCAGACGAAGCAGATGATGAAATCGATGATGAAGAAGCCTAATTCTGAGAAATCGAATGTAAATCACGAGTTGTAGAACGTACGTCATAAATAACCGCATTACAGGACGTTAGAGAATGTTAGGGTAAATAAATTATTAAATTACGAAAAAGAAAATGTAACAAAAATATTAGAGGCAAGGATTATAATTTTGGAATTTTTTTTAAAAATCAAAATATACTAAATTGAAAATCCTAAAGAAAACAAAGGGAGGAGAGTGTAATTTTTTTTATATATATACGTGCACCAACACCCAGCACATTGACGGAAACTCACCGGCCAAGGAGCAACGATCGAGGGGCAACATGGCAGGCTCAAATCAGTTTAAAACCACTAGTTTCATGCGTTAAATTGTCCCCTTCGTGTGCTAAGGTGAGAATTCAGGGAAGAAGGGAAAGGGAAATTTGAAAATCTAGAGAGAGAGAGAGAGATGAGGAAAACGTCGGGCCTCCGTGATCGACGTGTCGCCGGCGAGAAGGCAGAGCGTGTGTCCCGTGGCTGCCTGGGTATGTTCCTGTGGTCACTGCTGTGAGAACGATCGTGTGGAATTCCCGGTGGTTTGCTCGGCGGCCGTGGGAAAGAGGGAGTTCGTCAATGGCGTGACCGATCACCGTTCGGTTCCATCGTTCGGTTCGCAAACGTCAGCATCCCGGAAGGCTTTGGACGGTGCAGTTACGGTAGCACAAGAAGAGAGGTGAGTGTACTGTCTTCTTACCAAACTATTTCCTATATAAGATGAAAATTGTGATTACCTAAACTGTATGAATTTATAAATAAGATGAACCAAGCAAGATTTAAAAGAATTGGTAACTGGACTTCGAGAGATTTCAAAAAGAAGTCGGAAATGAATTTCCGCTAGATTTGGTGAAATTAGACAGTGATTTTAAAAAGAGAATAAGAAACATCTATTTTCCTAAAAATGTCTGGTTTTCTAAAAATAAAGGATAAAAAAATAGTTTTGATAAAATCGGACGTTTCTTTAAAAGAAAATGCGAAACATGATTTTTGAATTTAAAAGCGAGTTTTGTAGAAATATGGTAGGTGTGGTGATTTGACAAAGTTGAGTAGATGATATTTATTGAGTTGTGTTTCGATGAGGTAGTATTTGTTTTTGAAGATGCCATAATTGTTCTCACCGTAAGGGGTGTGGATTATATTTCTCCCCGTAAGGGGTGTGGATTACATTTCTCCCCGTAAGGGGTGTGGATTATATTTCTCCCCAAAAAAGGGTGTGGATATTTCATAGGAAGGCATTCCTATGAATGTTACGGTACCGTTGCAACTCCCGATCGTGAGGTTAAAACGATCACTATGGCTAGCCAATGTGCGTGTGTGGTGGTTTGAAATGTGGTGTTTATTCGTACTGGATGGTTTATTACTTTATGGTAATGGTCAGTAGGATATTTACGATGGGTGGTCCTGAAATGGAACCTATAAACATTGCTTTATTTCCACTATATACATCTAGATGTTTGTGCTTAAATGTTTTCTTTTTATGATATATTATTATTATATGAGAATGTTTTACTAAAAGAAGGCAATACACTCGTAGGCGAAATAGCTAGGAGTCGGTCCCCTGCTGGCACTAGGTAGAATCTGTCGGCGGTTTAGTAAACTGGGGGTATTTTGGGAGGTGCAGTCGGAGGCAAACCTAGCAGAGGTTTATTGTCATTTTTTCCCTCTTGCTGTATTTAGAATCTCAGGGACGGGTGTGTCCCTAGTAGAAGAAACGGTTTTATGACCTGATTTTGTGATTGTAAAAAAAATAAAAAATGAATGCTTCCTGTCGCCTTTTGGTTTGTTTATGTCGCCGGGTGATGTCGTGTCAGCGTCACGCTGGGCCCATGGGTGACTGGCGCCCGGGGTGGGGTGTGACAATTTTTGGTATCAGAGCCCAGTTATAGGTTTTGTAGACTTACTAATGCTTGTAGTATAAAGGATTGGGGGATATGGAGACGTGTCGGTCATCTAGTCAGTAGGGGACCTTAAGATAGGGTGTCAGTAGATTCTGTTGATACTTGCGTAATAGTTAATTAGCGTATCTAAATTGCTGTCATTTCTCTGGTTGACCTAACTAGTCGTTGAATTAAATTTTATGGCTGATAACAGGTATGGAGGGGGGAGATGAAACCTCTGGGAGTGTGAGACCTCAGGGGCAGGCGGAATCCCCGAGGCAAGCGGAGCCTCCGGAACGGAGAGATAGGGATCGGAGAAGTTTGCATATTGTGGAATCCTACACACAGGGTGATAGGTTGCAAGGGAGCTTAGACGTGGTTGAAAGAATTTTGCAGGCCGCTGCCCGGCTGACGGAGCAGCAAGCGAGGATTATGGAAAGTCAAAAGGCCCAAAGTGATACTGCCGCATCTCAGGAGGTACGACTGAAGAGGTTCAAGGAGTTAGACCCACCGACTTTCACCGGGACGGCAGGTCCGACTGACGCGGAAAATTGGATTAGAGGTGTGGGTCATGTATTCAAGGCGATGGGAATTGTCGACGATAGTCGAGTTTTCCTTGCTACTTTCCAGCTAAGGGAGGAGGCCGAGCATTGGTGGGAAGAAATAAAAAGGTTGATTTCCGGTTCTGGCGGGGAGATCACGTGGGGTCGTTTCGTTGCCGTGTTTAACGAAAAATATCTTCTTGAGTTTTACCGATTCCAGATGGAGGAAGAATTTATCATGTTGAAGCAGGGAAAGATGACAGTTCAGTAGTACGAAGTCAAATTCAATTTCTTGTCCCGTTTTGCCCCTGACCTGGTAAAGACAGAAGAAGCAAGATGCAGACGTTTCCAGAAGGGACTTCAGTTAGAGATACGTTCCAGGCTGACAAGCAAACAAATTAAGAATTATGCAGAGTTGGTGAATACGGCAAAGCTAGTGGAAAGACATGTGCAGGAAGCCGTCGAGAGTCGAGAGCAGTTCAAAAAAAGTCGATTGGAGTCACCTAGCAGATTTTCGGGTGGCACTTCGCGAGGGACGGGATTCCGACCGCCAGTTGCTCGGGCCTCATCGTTTGGCCAATCAGTCATAAGCCGTGGTCCTCGACAATCATACCCTAGGCAACAACAAAGTGCATCGGAAGCGAGTGTGGGTCCGCAAAGGTATGGGAAAAGTCAGCCGGTTACTCAAACTGGAGGAAGCAGATGTTATCAGTGTGGGGCACTGGGTCATTTAGCTAGAGATTGTCCCAAGGGAGGACTGATATGTTTTCACTGTCATGAGCCGGGACACATATCTACGCATTGTCCGAAGCTTGCTTCTACGTTTATGCCCTCTACGAGCAGTATGGGTAGTGTGGGCCCTAGCACCGTCCAAGGGCAGAGTAGAGGACCGGCTGGTAGACCTCCAACGTGAGGCCATGTGTTTGCTACTACACGACAGGATGCTCAGGCTACCCCAAATGTGGTCATAGGTATCATATCTTTATACGCTAGAGATGCTCGGGTACTTATTGATCCTGGTTCTACACATTCATTTGTTTCAGCAACCTTCATGATGCTAGTAGGCAGATTTCCCATTCCTTTGTCAAATCGTATTGTTATTTCTACCCCGGTAGGTGAGTCGGTCTGGATCGATAATGTGTATAAGGACAGTCCACTTCGGCTTGGTGATAAAGAGTTATTGGCAGATTTATTACCCTTGGATATTCACGATTTTGATGTACTTCTGGGGATGGATTTGCTTTCCAGATATCATGCCACGGTGGACTGTTTCAAGAAAAAAGTGATATTCCGAATCTCAGGCGAGCCAGAGTTTGTATTTGCTGGAGATAGAAGTATCACTCCTGTCAGTTTAATTTCAGTATTAGAAGCCAGGAAATTATTAAATAAAGGATTCCAGGGATATCTTGCACACGTGATTGACACTAGTCGAGGAAAAATTCCAGTGGCAGGTATTCCAGTAGTTAGGGATTTTCCCGACGTATTTTCGGAAGAACTGCCAGGGTTGCCCGTAGACAGGGAATTGGAATTCACGATCGAGTTACTCCCAGGCACTACCCCTATATCGATTCCACCTTATTGGATGGCACCCACTGAGTTGAAAGAATTGAAAGTTCAGTTGCAAGATTTATTAGACCGTGGGTTTATCCGGCCCAATGTCTCCCCCTGGGGTGCCCCAGTGCTGTTCGTGAAGAAGAAGGATGGCACGTTGCGAATGTGTATTGATTATCGGCAGCTGAATAGGGTGACGGTTCGCAATAAATATCCGTTACCTAGGATTGATGACTTGTTTGACCAGCTCCAGAAAGCTAAAGTATTTTCCAAGATAGACCTTCGATCGGGGTACCACCAATTGAAAGTCAGAGATAGGGACGTAGCAAAGACGGCATTCCGTACGAGATATGGACACTACGAATTTCTGTTTATGCCCTTTGGTTTGACAAACGCCCCTGCTGCTTTCATGGACTTGATGAACCGTATCTTTCAGTCTTACCTGGATCAATTTATTATAGTATTCATTGACGACATTTTTATCTATTCCCAAAGCAGGGAAGAGCATGCAAAGCATCTCCAACTCGTACTGCAGATATTGCGAAAGAAGCGGTTATATGTGAAATTTAGCAAATGTGAATTCTGGCTAGATCATATAGTATTTTTGGGACATGTTATTTCAGGAGAGGGTATCTAGGTGGACCCAAAGAAGGTAGAAACTGTTGTCCAGTGGGAAAGACCGAGAAATGTGACGGAAGTTCGAAGCTTTCTAGGATTGGCGGGTTACTATCGACGGTTCGTGCAAGGATTCTTCGTTATAGCTACCCCATTGACTCAATTGACCCGGAAGGAATCCAAGTTTGAGTGGACTGACAAATGTGAGCAAAGTTTCCAGGAATTGAAGAATAGATTGATATCGGCACCAGTACTATCCCTCCCGTCAGAAGGGGGTGGTTTCGTAATTTATAGCGATGCGTCACATCAAGGGCTGGGATGTGTTTTAATGCAGCACGGCCATGTGATCGCATGTGCATCCCAGAAATTAAAGAACCATGAGCGTAATTACCCGACGCACGATTTGGAGTTGACTGCTATTGTGTTCGCCCTGAAGATTTGGAGGCACTACCTGTATGGCGAGACATGTGAAATATACACTGACTATCAGAGTTTGAAGTATTTGTTTACTCAGAAGGAATTAAATCTGAGGCAGAGGCATTGGATGGAGTTGATTAAGGACTACGATTGCACCATCCATTACCATCCGGGAAAAGCTAATGTTGTAGCAGATGCTCTAAGTCGAAAATCGGCAGGCTCGGTTGCCCATCTTTGGGTTGCCCATGCTAACCTGTATGCAGAATTAAGATCGATGCGAGTTCAATTAGCGGTTGGTCAGACAGCAGCACTGCTGGCAACCTTGACTTTGAGACCGACATTGATTGACCGTATTACTGAAGCTCAAAAATCAGACATGCACTTGGAGAGGATCCGAGATGAGGTAAAAAATGGCCACAGAACTGATCATCATATCAGGAAAAGGGACGGAGCTTTGATGTGTGGAAATAGGCTGTGTGTGCCTAACGATGTCAATTTGAAAAAAGATATCTTGGAAGAGGCACATAGCTCCGCATACGCAATGCATCCGGGGAGCACTAAAATGTATCGGGACTTGCATGAACATTATTGGTGGGCCGGAATGAAATGGGAGATCGCAGAATTTGTGGCCAGGTGCCTTGTATGCCAACAAGTAAAGATTGAGCATCAGCGTCCAAGTGGGTTACTGCAACCCCTACCTATTCTGGAGTGGAAGTGTGAGCATATCACGATGGATTTTGTTTTGGGATTACCCCGTACCCAAAAGGGATATAATTCCTTCTGGGTGATCGTTGATAGGCTTACCAAGTTCGCTCATTTCCTAGCCGTAAAGACGACATTTTCTCTTGAAAGGTATGCTCAGCTGTATATCGATGAGATTGTTAGATTGCATGGCATACCGGTTTCTATAGTATCGGATAGAGATCCGAGATTTACTTCGAGGTTCTGGCCAAGGCTCCAAGCTGCTCTAGGTACCAAACTGAAATTTAGCACCGCTTTCCATCCTCAGACGGACGGCCAATCAGAGCGTACGATTCAGACGTTGGAAGATATGCTGAGGGGATGTGTTCTGGGATTTCCTGGAAGCTGGGACGATCACTTGCCGTTGATGGAATTCGCTTACAACAATAGCTACCACTCGGCAATTGAGATGGCTCTGTATGAGGCATTGTACGGTAGGAGATGCAGAACCCCTGTTTGTTGGACTGAGGTGGGTGACTGCAAGTTGTTGATGTCGGACCTAGCCCAACTAACCGCAGACAAAGTTGAAGTGATTCGAGAAAAATTGAAAATCACGCAAAGTCGGCAGAAGAGTTATGCAGACAAGCGCCGGCGGGAGTTGGAATTCGGGGTAGTGGATCATGTGTTCTTGCGTATCTCTCCATGAAAAGGCATAATGAGGTTTGGAAAGAAAGGGAAGCTGAGTCCAAGATACATCGGACCATATAAAATCCTAGAGCGGGTTGGCATGACAGCGTATAGACTCGCGTTACCGCCAAAGTTATCTCGACTGCACGATGTTTTTCATGTATCGATGCTCCGGAAATATGTAACGGACCCTTCCCATGTGTTGACCTCGCAGCCAATCGAACTGGAAACTGATTTGTCCTATGTTGAGGAGCCGGTCTAAATCCTAAGCCGTAAAGATCAAGTATTGCGAACGAAGACAATCCCGTTAGTCAAAGTGTTATGGCGCAGTCATACGGTGGAAGAGGCGACATGGGAACGAGAGGAAGAAATGAGGAGCAAATACCCGCATTTGTTTGATTAAGGTATATACATATATATAAATAATAATAATAATAAATAAATAAAATTTCGGGACAAAATTTCCTTTAGGGGGGAAGAGTTGTAAAACACGAGTTATAGAACGTACGTCATAAATAACCGCATTACAGGACGTTAGAGAATGTTAGGATAAATAAATTATTAAATTACGAAAAAGAAAATGTAACAAAAATATTAGGGGCAAGGATTATAATTTTGGATTTTTTTTTTTAAAAATCAAAATATACTAAATCGAAAATCCTAAAGAAAACAAAAGGAGGAGAGTGTAATTTATTTTATTTTATTTATATATATACGTGCACCAACACCCGGCACATCGACGGCAACTCACCGGCCAATGAGCGACGATCGAGGGGCAACGTGGTAGGCTCAAATCGGTTTAAAACCACTAGTTCCATGCGTTAAATTGTCCCTTTCGTGTGCTGAGGTGAGAATTCAGGGAAGAAGGGAAAGGGAAATTTGAAAATCTAGAAAGAGAAAGAGAGAAGAGGAAGACGTCGGGCCTCCGTGATCGACGTGCCGCCGGCGAGAAGGCAGAGCGTGTGTCCCGTGGCTGCCTGGGTATGTTCCTGTGGCCACTGCTGTGAGAACAATCTTGTGGAATTCCCGGTGGTTTGCTCGGCGGCCGTGGGAAGGGGTGAGTTCGTCAACGGCGTGACCGATCGCCGTTCGATTCCATCGTTCGGTTCGCAAACGTCAGCATCCCGGAAGGTTTTGGACGATGCAGTTACGGTAGCACAAGAAGAGAGGTGAGTGTACTGTCTTCTTACCAAACTATTTCCTATATAAGATGAAAATTGTGATTACCTAAACTGTATGAATTTATAAATGAGATGGACCAAGCAGGATTTAAAAGAATTGGTAACTGGACTTCGAGAGATTTCAAAAAGAAGTCAGAAATGAATTTTCGCTAGATTTGGTGAAATTAGACGGTGGTTTTAAAAAGAGAATAAGAAACATCTATTTTCCTAAAAATGTCTGATTTTCTAAAAATAAAGGATGGAAAAATGGTTTTGATAAAATTGGACGTTTCTTTAAAAGAAAATGTGAAACATGATTTTTGAATTTAAAAGCGGGTTTTGTAGAAATGTGGTAGGTGTGATGATTTGACAAAGTTGAGTAGATGATATTTATTGAGTTGTGTTTCGATGAGGCAGTATTTGTTTTTGACGATACCATAGTTGTTCTCCCCGTAAGGGGTGTGGATTATATTTCTCCCCGTAAGGGGTGTGGATTACATTTCTCCCCGTAAGGGGTGTGGATTATATTTCTCCCCAAAAAGGGGTATGGATATTTCATAGGAAGGCATTTCTATGAATGTTACGGTACCGTTACAACTCCCGATCGTGAGGTTAAAACGATCACTATGGCTAGCCAGTGTACGTGTGTGGTGGTTTGAAATGTGGTGTTTATTCGTACTGGATGGTTTATTACTTTATGGTAATGGTCAGTAGGATATTTACGATGGGTAGTTCTAAAATGGAACCTATAAACATTGCTTTATTTCCATTATATACATCTAGATGTTTGTGCTTAAATGTTTTCTTTTTATGATATATTATTATTATATGAGAATGTTTTACTAAAAGAAGGCAATACACTCGCAGGCGAAGTAGCTAGGAGTCGGTCTCCTGCTGGCACTGGGTAGAATCTGTCGGCGGTTTAGCAAACTGGGGGTATTTTGGGAGGTGCAGTCGGAGGCAAACCTAGCAGAGGTTCATTGTCGTTTTTTTCCCTCTTGCTGTATTTAGAATCTCAGGGACAGGTGTGTCCCTAGTAGAAGAAACCGTTTTATGACCTGATTTTGTGATTGTAAAAAAAAAATAAAAAAATGAATGCTTCCTGTCGCCTTCTGGTTTGTTTATGTCGCCGGGTGATGTCGTGTCAGCGTCACGCTGGCCCCATGGGTGACTGGCGCTCGGGGTGGGGTGTGACATCGAAGCCTTACTTCGATTCCTAAAATTGAACCCCAAACCTATTTCGTGAACGGGACCGATTTTGTCAATGAAACAAAATCGATTTCGTGAAACTAGATGATGAAGGCTAGAAGATGAGAGAGAGAGAGAGAGAGAGAGAGAGAGAGAGAGCTAGCTTACACAAACGAAGATGACCCCGACGGTGAGAACGAGGCCTATATCGGCGATGAGGGCCGTTGTCTTCTCGACGGCTTAGAGGACCGTCGGCGCAAAATCGAAGAGGGAGCAAGAGCGAGATGTGAGATCGTGAGGATGAGATGAGAGAGAGATGGGAGGCGGTAGAGATGAGAGTGAGATCTTGAGGATGAGATCATGAGGAGGCGGCGATGGAGAGGATGAAGGAAAGACAGTTTCACCCCTTAGTTTAACAACATATGCAAATAGACCCCATTAAATTAATAAGATTGAAATGATGGATGTACTTTTGGCCAAATAGTCACGTGCTTGTCACGTGGCTGTTTCCATCCAATTTCCTTAAATTTTGCTAACAGAACCCGACCTAAGGGCCAATTTGGAACGATTTTGAATTGTCAAGGGCAAATGTGTCAAGTTTCAAAAGTTAGGGGCCAATTGGACGCCCGAACCATTTATCAGGGACCAAAAAGATCTTTATCCATTTCTTTTAATGTAAATTACTCATGGTGTTTGTAATTTGTTTAAATAAAAAAATGTAATTGTGATTCATTTTTTTAGTATATATATATGTTCGAGGGTGATGTGGGTGAAAATTAACTGGTCTCCAAGTGGCTCCACCTAGGCCTGCCACGTAGACCAGCAGAGGACACGTCATCAAAAAGCTAATGGTGATTGAAAGCAGATTTAGAATAGACGTGACCATATTGGTTGGTGAGAAGAAAGACCTCGAATCTCATTTTGGCAAGCTTGAGGCTAACCTCACTGTTGTACGGGAGAGGATGGAAGAAAAGGAGAAAGAGCATAATGCCGTCATCGCCAAAGCCAAGGTGGACGCTGTAAGGGAATGAAAGGTATCCCTTCTTGTTGACGAGAGGAGAACAGTGATGACGGCTGATATGGTAGAAGATGGCCATAGATACACGATTCGTAACTTGCGCCGTCTTTATTCGAGTTTCACAACTCACAAAATTGGAATGGATTATTCAGACTCAGAATGAGATGCTGGTCCTGAGACAGGGGATGTAGGGATCGAGCAGGGAGATACCGAAGCTGAACAAGGAGATGTTGGTGCTGAGATAGGGGGAAGTCGACGCCGGCTAGGGTAAAACGGGTACCGTTCAGGGAAGTATCGAGGCCGAGCAAGTCGAACCCTACACTAGTGAAAATAAAGCTGGACCATCATCCGCTGCTCAGTAGGAAATTTCAATCCAACCCCAAACTCAATCTCGGAATGATTAAAAAACTTGTACTTTTTTTTAATATATTTATAATGTCCATTTTTTGGTGTCCCAGCCCTTTTGCCTTAAAAAAGGCCTTTTTGTAATGGGCTTCGGGACCCTGAAATTGTAATGGCTGTCTGAATTAACAAGGACCACATTTGACCTCATCTCATAACTTTTCCAATACTCGTATGATTTTCTTCATTATCTTTAAATTCCTATCTATGTGTCTTTGAATTTTTGTCTGTCCTTGGAGGGTTGTCCCCTTTAGAGCAGGAATGGTCCCTCTTCTCGATGGCGGAGCTTTACTTTTAGCCTGATCTCGAAAATTCCGGGATAGGAAGGGATTTGAGCTTAGCAAGTTGTCTAAACATGGAGTTGAGCTTCTGTTTGGTGAACTGCCTAAACCCATCTCGGAGATAGACCTGAGTCCATGTTCGGTCATTTTCACTATTTTCTGTTCTTTGCCTTAATCGATTGGACGTCATTTTATAATTCTTCGCGATCTCGGCAGTAATCTGTTTTGGACGGACAATCCTTGTCACTTAATTGTTTTATCCATTTTTCATTTTTTCTCCCTTAGGCTTTGTGCTGGATGTTTAATTAGGAATAATTGTTCGTGACGACGTTGTTTACTATTTGGATGTGCTGAGGCCAACGTGAGATCTGATCTTGGCCCTTTATCTCTTCTCAGCATACCTGTTAAAGGGAGGGTTGTTTGCGCAACACCCTTCTCGGTTACGGAACCTAGGTTCAGCACGACCTCAGGTTGGGTACTTAGGCTCGTGTTTGCAATTTTTGCTTTAAAAAAAATTCTAGTTTCTTCCCTTTCGAGCACACACCCCTTCTTGGATAATTGTCCGAGAAGAAATCTCGTCTTTCTTTCTCGGAAAAGACGTTGTTCTTATGCTACTCACCATATGCGTATCTTCCCTGTCTCCCAGCCTAGCATCTGAGCGTGGCTCAGGTGGTAGGCTTTAGTTTGAGGGTGGTACTCGTATGGCTTCTGGCCCTTGTAGTCCCCATGAGGGTGACCTTGGTTGGTCCCCTGTGGCCCGTCACAGGTGGGTTCTTAATGCGTAAAAAATAATACCCTTAAAATGCTACCGCGATACTGATGTAGTACGGGTTCAAGTAGGGTGTCGAACCACATAGATCGATTTTTAAATGCAATAAAATAAAATAGTAAATCTAGACAATGAATATGGGGAACCGGGTTAGGAATTATGGATTTTGTATTTTAGAATTATGATTTTCTCATACTTTCTTTTTAATTTAGATTTGTGTAAACGAGCATTCCCAACTACAAGTTGGAACTACTCAGAAAAATTAGATTTATTATTCTTCGGCATGATTTATCTTTAGTATGTAATTCCAGTGTTACTCTAATTTAGGGTGAATTACAATTTAGGCATAAGCCATCCAAATCAATAATTAAATCCTAAGAATACGATTATATTATCATTAGATCTAAACCACATGTATTAGATCTAATGTTCTAGTAATAATTGAATCTAAAATCGGAATCTCTACAAGAACATTTAGAGATTAAACTCATTCACGATTTAAACTATATTTCAAGCACAAAATTTATCATCATATAATTGTTTACACATAAACTAAAATTAATCTAAAAATATAATATTACATAAATCAAAATACATACTGGAATCCTAACCCAATAAAGGAGATTAGCCGCCCATGGCAATTGTTCTTCCACCAATATAATCAACAGAGACCAAAAGAACATCTCCACCAACAATTCTCGGCAACAGTTCGAATAGAAGGAAGAAAAAAAAAAAAAAAAAAAAAAAACTCTAAAAACAAAAGATGAAAACTCCTCCTTTCAAAAAAAATGAAATAAAGAAATAATATAAAGGGAATCCTCTATGGTCGATGCCCACTATCGATCCTCCTCCCCCGTTTCCGAAAGAAATCTTTCATTTTTAATTTCCATTATTTCCCAATTAATGACCCACTAGATGGCTACCTAATTTGATCAAAGGTTGCATTTTTGAGAAAATAGAAAAAATAAAGTAAATGAATGTCTTCCAGCTCCCCGAATTCTTTTGGTTACATTGCCTCTTAATTACATATTTAACCCCTAGCCATAAATGTAATTGTCCATAAATGATAATTTTCGCTCCTCAAGTAATGCCACCTATGTTGAATAAAAGGCATAATATATTTTCTTTAATGGCCAATTAGCAATGACCATAAATGACCAACTTTTTTCTCTTTCATTGATTATATTTTCAATGGCCATTAAGAGACAATTAATGTCACACCCCACCCCGGACACCCATCCTGTGAGGCCGGCGTGACGTAGACATAACACCGCCCACTTGACTAGCCAACCTTAATACGTCACCAAACCACATAGTAAATCTATACAACACATATAGTAATTTCATTTGATAAGGATACACCGTCCCGAATATAAAACAATCAAACAAATTCTCTGAACCTTTATTAGATTTCATCTCTGATATCTCGTCTCAAAAGACTCCTTTGCATGACCCGCATAACTCTATCTAGCGCCAATAGGGGACCGACCGACTCCAAACTATTCCACCTGCGAGTGTACTGTCTTCTTAGTAAAATATTTTTATAATAATAATAATTTATTCTGTGACATTTAAATGGATCAAGCTTAAATATGTAAACATCACGTAACTCGTAAACGTTTTCCTAATATTAACAGTGAGAATAAAGCACAATATATATATTCTATACAAAGTCATTTAGTATAAAAGTCATGCCAATCACCATAATAAATAATGAATCACCCAGTATAAGCAAAATATCACATCTCAAAACACCTCTCAAACACACACACGCTGGCCAACCCTAGTGATCGTTTTAACCTTATGATCGGGAGTTGCAACGGTACCGTAACATTCATAGGAATGCCTTCCTACGAAATATACACACCTCTTTTGGGGGAGAAATATAATCCACACCCCTTACGGGGAGAAATATAATCCACACCGCTTACAGGGAGAAACTACACCCCTTTTAGGAAACAATCATGGTATCGTCAAAATCAAATATAGCATCATCGAATCATAACTCCATAAATATTGTTTACTCAACATCGTCAAATTACCATGTCTATCTCTTTTCCTTAAAACCAACTTTTAAATTCAAAAATCATATTTCGCATTTCCTTTTAAAGAAAATGTCCGATTCTATCAAAATCACTTTTTCACCCCTTATTTTTGGAAAACTAGGCATTTTTAGAAAAATAGATGTTTCTTATTCTCTTTTTAAAAACACCGTCTATTTTCACCAAATCCAGCGGAAATTCATTTCCAACTTCTTTTTGAAATCTATCGAAGTCTAGTTTACCAATTCATTCAAATCCTACTTGATCCATATCGTTTATAAATTCATACAGTTTAGGTAATCACAAATGTCATCTCATATATATATATAGAAAAATAGGTTGGCAAGAAGACAGTACATTCACTTCGATATCTGTTTTGCAGAACTGACACTGACCACACTCTATCTGCACGTCGGTGCCTGCAAACCTAATAGTGATAGAGCCTAAATTAATGTCTTATCTAAAACATCCTAATCATGCAATACAGGCCCTATATTTCAAATTGTTACTATTTTATGTACCACGTAATTAAAATTAATTAATCGTTATGAAATTATTACGATTTTAGGATTTTTAATGCTAAATAAAATTTAATTTAATGAAAATTAATAACCGATTGAAATTTCACCTGTTCCGAACCTTTTGACTATCACGAAATAGGTTTTGGATTTTCCTGGGGTGTTTTTTGCAAATTTCTTATTTTTTTTTCTTTTTCTCGTTTCTTCCTTATTTTTTCTTCTTTCTTCTTTGTTTTTTTTTTTTTTTTTTTTTTTTTTTTTTTTTTTTCCGGTTTTGCCTGGTTCCAACTGCCGGTCGCCAGTGACCTTCATCCGCCGCCGATCAACACACACCCACACACTGTAGCCACCACCGTTTCCATTTTCTGCTCTGCTTCATCTAGCATGGCGACGTACACCCACGCCGGAAGGTATCTTCACCAACCCGAACCCACTTTCTCTCTCTAACTTTCCGATCACCCTACGTCAATCACCCCCCCACAGCAACCACGACGGCGAACGACATGCATCTACTCACCGAACGACGGCGATCACGTACCCATAACTTGATCAGGGCCACCACCCACGCCGGACGACACCCCCTTGCCGGTGAACGTTTCTCTCTCTCTTCTCTGTTTTTTTTTTTTCGGTTGGGATCCACCGGCACACACACACACACACCCTTAGCTAATCACCCACGCACAACGAACCACCCTCACACACGCTGTTGATCTCCTGTTGATCGACGGCGACGACACACACACACTCATGCTGGAGCAACGACGACGATCTGAACCCACCGTCCCGAACCTTCTCCTCTCCCTCTCGGTTTTCTGATTTCTCCTTTTGAGGTCCTCCCATCAGGAATTACATATATATATGCATGGCTGGGTTTGATCATCTCACGCCACGTCGATCCCCACTCTTCCCAATCTCTCTGTCGGCCGACCGGATTCACACTCACTGATATATATATATATATATATATATATATATATATATATATATATAAACATTTGGTTAAATTTCACTTTCCTTCCCCTATTTTCCATTAAGTCATTATTTAATCCCATTCATTTTTTTCAGGATTTCTTAAATTGCAATTCTACCCCAACCAAATTTTAATTCAAAAATTAAATGCCAATTTTGGATTGAATGTTGTTTAAATTTATAAATTGACCCCAAAACTTTTTCAATCAAATAATAGATTACGCCACCTACCCCGTTATTTTTGAAACATTTAAGATACGACTTAAAAAAATCCGGGTCTTACAATTAATGACCCTTTTATTGTGTGTAACAGATGGTTTGGCGTTTGATGTGTGGTTCGTCAATCTCGTTTGGTTGGATGACGTTTGTTCGATTCTTCGTCATTTTACTCAAAATTAATGCGTTTTTGCGCTAAATCCAAAAACCTACAACAACACATAAAATAAACTAAGAACATTAATTTAATTTATTAAAAGAATAAAAAAACTTAATTTAATGATATTAGATCGCATGAAATGTGACGCGATCAGTTCTCCGTAGTGGAGCTCATCCCTGAGCCTTTTCGGGTTATCCCAATTTGCCCTTACAGGAGTGTTGTCCTTTCATATCGCCTGAGCTAGGCTCAGCCGTCAGGGGTGGGATGCTTAGTTGTAAGTCCTTGGACCCAATCGATACTCGGTCATCGGAGAATGACCGTGGTCAGTCTCCGGGCATAAACTATCAATCTATGGAAAGGATCTAGTTGCGTCCTTGACATGTTACGCTAGGATGGATTCGTTTTTTGGAGATCACCCTCGACGCTACGCGTTGGGATGTCGTTTCTTGTTGGAAAAAGGCTGGGGGTGGCGCATATCTGTCCTAGATGGGACAGAGAGCTGCTCATCCTAGTCTTGTATTCCATATGCAGAATTTGGAGAACGGAGAACAGGTTGAACCAAAGATTCCTTTCATTGATAGGTAGTGGTATTACAAACTTCAAAAAGAGAAATATTTACAAGTCCATTGAACCTTCATTACTAGGGTAATAGCATTTTAGATGTTCTGTATTCCAGGGATTCTTAAAGGAACACCTTTCTCGGTTTCTAATTCATAGGTGCCGAGACGGGCAATATGAGTGACACAGTATAGCCTTTCCCAGGTTGGAGCCAACTTGCCTGCAGTTTGATCCTTGGTGGCCAGGGTTACTTTTCGGATAACGATGTCGCCAATGTCAAATGACCGATGGCGGACTTTTCTGTTGTAATATCTGGCTCCGTTTGTTGATAAGCCGCTTGTCGAACACGAACACGCTCTTTTTTTTCTTCAAGAAGATCAAGATTAAGTGCTATGGATGAGTTGTTCTCTTCCGGGCTGAAGACCATTGTTGTCCAAGGAGAGGGCATATTGATCTTGGTAGGGATCACGACCTCAGATCTAAAGGTCATTGCGAAAAGGGTTTCCCCTGTAGGGGCCCTTGTCGTAGTGTGATATGCCGAGAGAACGGGACATACGTCTGCAACCCATATTCTTTTCGATTTATCCAGCCTAATCTTGAGCCTATGGAGAATAGTTCGGTTGATGACTTCCACATGTCCGTTGGCTTGAGGATGCCCTGGAGAGGCAAAGTGGGTCTGAATCCCCAGCCCGTCACAAAATTCTACAAAGAGGTCATTATCGTACTGCTTCCCATTATCGGAGACGATAGCCTTAGGTATTCTAAAATGGCAGACTATACTTTCCCAAACGAAGTCTCTAATCCGCTTCTTCATGATTCGTGCAAAAGACTTGTCCTCTACTCATTTCGTAAAATAGTCGATTCTAATAACAAGGAGTTTTCTTTGCCCGACCCTGGGGGGAATGGTCCGAGAAGGTCAATGCCCACTGGGCGAAGGGCTAAGGACTCATCATGGAGACGAGGACATTTGGAGGGAACTGGGGATAGAAGGTAAACCTTTGACATTTATCGTATTTTTTTCACAAAATCCACGGAATCTTTCTGCATATCAGGCCAGAAGTATCCATATTTGATAAGCTTGTGAACCATGGATCTTCCTAATAAATGATTATCGCACATTCTCTCTTGAACTTTTCTCATTACGTACTCAGCCTTTTTCGGCCTTAGGCAGTGAGAGTATGGCCCCGAGAAAAATCGTCGATAGAGTACCCCATTGATAAGGATGTACCTTGCTGCCTTGTAGCACATTCGTCTGGCCTTTGCCCGGTCAGGGAGAAGTGTCCCGTGCTGGAGATAATCCCTTATTGGGTCTATCCAGGTACATCTATCTAAGAGGGCACATACGGTGGACACTTGGTCAGAAATTGCAATGCTTTACCCCTCTAAGTATTCAACGGGGACACTTTACTTCAGGGTAAATTCTACTATAGAAGCTAAGTTGGCGAGAGTATCGGCATGCCGATTCTCTTCTAGGGGAATTTGTTTCACTTGAACTATTTTAAAAAATTTCATAAATGCCTTCGCTCTACTGAGGTAAGCAGTCATGCTCAAGTCCTTAGCCGCGTATTCGTCGTTAACTTGGTTGGCAACAAGTTGCTAGTCGTAGCAGACTTGAAGATTTTTGGTATTGAATTCCTTTGCCAGCATGAGTCAGGCGAGAAGGGCTTTATATTCAGTTTCATTGTTTGTGGCCCGAAACCCCAATCGGAGGGCATATTCAATCTCTTCTCGGTCCGGAGCTACTAGAACCCACATAGCCTCGCAGTCCCCAACGTTCGAGGAATCATTAGTGAAGAGCTGCCACTAGTTTGGGGAAAGATCGTCATTTAACTCGGGATGGAATGAGGTATCTTCTAGGACCGGTGCCCTTGCCGGGCCGAGATGAGTATCTTATCGGGCAGGGTCATGGTCATCTGGAATGGGCTCTTCCGGGAAGGTTATTTTGGCAATAAAATCAGCTAGGACTTGCCCCTTGATGGTTGTTCTGGGCCGGTAGTCAATGTGAAATTGGTTGAGTTCGAGGTTGTACTTCATGAGCCGACCAGAGGCGTCAGAAAAGTGAAGAATTTGTCTCAAAGGTTGATCAGTAAGGACGACGATCACGTGCGCTTGGAAATATTATCTCAACTTTCTCAATGCGATGAGAAGGGTATAAGCCAACTTCCCGAACTACTGGTATTTTGTCTCGACATCAGTCAACACTCAACTCGAATAGTATACGTGTCACACCCCACTCCGGACACCTGTCACCATGGGGCCGGCGTGACGTCGCCACGACCTCATCTTAACGTCAAACCCACTAATAAATGATAAAGTACGTACAAAAATATACAACTACAAATTTTGACCATATGCAATATCTCTAACTGGGGACACACCCGTCCCTGAAATACAATAATAACAATGAAGCTCTCATAGGTTAACCTTAGACAGCTCCTCCCAAAATATTTCCATACTACACCATCGCCGGACTCTACCTAGTACCAGTAGGGGACCGACTCCTAACTGTTGTACCTGTGAGTGTACTGCCTTCTTAGTAAAAATATTTTTTTAAAAATAATAATACATTCTAAATATTACCACAATTAAATCTGGATAAGCATAAGTATATAAGCAATGAAAATAAAGCGATATAGATAAGTTCCATCCAAATCCAAATCCATCTAGTATAAAATCATACCAATCACCATAATAAATAATGAATCACCCAATATAAATAAAACACCACATCTCAAGCATACTATTTAAGCACACACCTTAAACACACACACTGGTCAGCCTTAGTGATCGTTTTAACCTCACGATCGGGAATTACAACGGTATCGTAACATCCGTAGGAATGCCTTCCTAAGAAATATCCACACCCCTTTTGGGGAGAAATATAATTCACACCCCTTACAGGGAGAACCATCCACATCCCTTGGGAAGAATCCACACCCCTTACGGGGAGAAATATAATCCACACCCCTTTCGGGGAGAACAAGTAAGGCATTGTCACAATCATTAGTATAGTTAAAAATCTACATCCCTTACGGGAAGAAATACATTTTCATACCGTATCGTCAAATTAATAATATCATCATCAAATCACAACGTAATAATATCGTCTAATCAACATCGTCAGCTCACATATTCATCTTTCTTTTCCAAAACTGACTTTTTAATCCAAAAATCATATTTTTCACTTTCGTTTGAAGACCGTCTAATTTCAACAAAAAATATTTTTTTTTCCACCTTTATTTTTAGAAAATTAGATATTTTCCATTCTCTTTTTAAAAACCACCAAATTGCACCAAAATCCATTGCCCCCAACTCACCCCAAAATCCAACGAAAATTATTTTAAATCTATCTTTTTAGAAACCGACACAATTCCCCAAGAATTTATTTTACTAACTCACCCCAAAACCTGCTTGATCCATATCATTTATAAAATGGTACAGTTTTAGTAAACACATATTTCATCACACATATATACATAGAAAAATAGTTTGGTAAGAAGACAGTACACTCACCTCATGATCTGTTCCCCAAAAGCTTTTATCGATTATACTCTAATGTTATTCCGGTGCCTGCGAACCTATTAGCGACACGGCCTAAATTAATATTTTAGGTAAAAATAACCCAATCATGCAAATGCAGGCCCTATGTTCCGTATTTTCCCATTCCCCACATTTATTATGTAAAATTATTATTTGGTAAATTTTCATTTCGTTAAAAGTTACTATATTCCCAAATTTATTATTCCCACTACGAAATTTTCGATGCGTTAATTTAATTTTATAAACTAAACTAAATTTAACGAAAGACGTTACCCGTTCCGAATCGTTCACAGGTCGCGAGATGAATTTTGAATTCTATTGGGGTTCTTTCTGTAATTTTGCTTATTTTCTTCTCATCTTCTTCATTCTTTCTCTTCTTTCACATTTCTGTTCTATTTTGGTTTTCGCCGGCCGGCCTAACACCTACACCCACCGATGATCACCTAAACACTGTCGACAAAGCAGAACACATATGCACACCAGCACAATCGACCGACGATCGACGATCGACCACCCACACACCCGTCGACCGAAGAAAACCGATGAACACCCCTACATGCACATCGTCGATGGTCAAAAAACACGCACAACACCCATACTGCACACAACAAAAATGGAAAATACACCCACTCCGCCGAACGCCACCCCCAACGATCGACAACCATTCGAACCCACTCACACCCCTGCTCGTTTGATCTCACCACCTCCACGCAGACCTCTTTCTCTCTCCTCTGTTTCTTGTTCTGGGTTTACAGCCAACACACATACACACACTCCATTCACCCAACCGGAGAGATGGTGACGACACCCCCACTGGACCGACAACGACGCCCACTAACGGCGATCGAACATTACACACACAGCACCTCCGCCGGAGCAACGGCTACGATCCGAAACTCACTGTCGTCGACCCCTCTCTCTCTAGATTTTCTGAATCTCTTTATCTTCTTTGAGATTTTCGATAATTATTACATGCATGTTCACATTTATATGCATGTAATTAGTGGTCTAAACATCAAGCTCCTCATGCCACGTCGCTGCCTCTCTCTCCCCTTTCCTGTCGGCTACTCACGATCATACACATATGTATAAATATTTTTTTTGCTAAATTACTCTTTTCACCCCCCCTAACTTCTTAAAATATTCATTTTTGTCCAAGTTCACTTTTAAGATTTTTCTTAAATTGCAATTGCACCCCTAAAAGTTTTAATTAAGAATTAAATGTCAATTTACCTCCCAAAGCCTGGATTTAATATTTCTAAATTTGTGAATTGACACCTAGATTTTTAATTTGAATTTTTATTGACCCAATTTCACTCCGAATTTTTCCAGTTACTCTAAAATGAAACTAAAATAACGAACATGCTACGATTGAAGTCTTACAATACGGGTCTCTAGACTCCCCCATCTTCTTAGGCAAGACCCGTGCTGCCTGCAATATTTAAAGCACCGATGTATAGGAATAATTTATCTTTATCATTGGAAGTACTAAACAGCGGCGTCAAGGATAGGTAAGCTTTGAGTTCTTGGAAGACAACCTCATACTCCGTTGTCTACTCGAAAGTCTTGTTGCCCTGCAAGATCTTTAAGAGAGGGAGACATTTCTTCGAAAAGCGCGAGATGAAACAATTAAGAGCGACTAATCTCCCGATGAGCATTTGGACTTCTTTCTTCATCCATGGAAAATCCATTCCAAGAACGGTGCTGATCTGATCAGGGTTGGCATCAATGCCACGTTGGGAGATTATATAACTTAGGAACTTCCCCGCTGAGACCCCAAAAATACATTTGGTAGGATTCAGCTTCATACGATAGGCTTGAAATTTATCAAAGCAGTTCTGTAGATGGATAATGTGATCAGGTGCTTTGGTGCTCTTCACTAGCATATCATCAATGTAGACTTCCATTGTTGACCCGATCTCCTCCTTGAACATTTTATTCACGAGCTTTTAATAGGTTGCCCTGACATTATGGAGGCCGAAGGGCATAACCTTATAGCAGTAAGTGTCTCTATCCGTGATGAATGATAGGTGTGATATATCTACGTATTTTCAAACCGAATTAAGTTAGTTTTCGATCGTTTATATAGTATTTTATTATGTTTTAATTAGTTTTCTTACTTTTTGTATAAATCAGGTGTGTGGGACAAAAATATAGGAAATTAGAGTGAAAACGATGAGATCGAACCAAAAGCGATCGAAAGTACGGTGAAAAAACAAGCTCGGAGGCAAAACTGTGAAATAAGCCCACCGCCGCGGCAGTGAAAATACTGAGAAAGGCAGAATGCTACTGATGGACCATCGCCGCGGCGGTAAAGAAGCAGAGAACTGAAATTGGCTACCGACAGCCCACCGCCGCGGCGGTGAAAAAGCAGAATGTTCTTCTTAAGCCACCGCTGTCTTTATCGCCGCAGTGATCATTGAACCAACCTACTCACCGCCGTAGTGATGAATCCCTTCACCGCGGCGGTGACCCTCTGCACAGCCTAGATATTTTGCTTATAAATACCCATCTTCTTCTCCCTCCTTTGAGCCCCCCCGCCATTTGGGAACCATAGGCTATATTTAGGCCTAGGTTTAGGAGTTTTAGAGGTGGAGCTTACATTCCAAAGTGGAGAAGACAGCGAATCGATCGTTGAGTGTTCTTAGCGATTTATCTTCGAACGAGGCTAAGTTCTTCGATTGTTTTTTTTTTTTTTTTTTTAATTTCTTTATCTTAGAATCATGTGAGCATGTTTAGCTCAATTTAAATGTTTATGCGGCTATGGCCATGAGTTAAATATGAATTATAGTAAGGATTAACGGTATATTTATAAATATGTTTGTTTGGGTAATTTCGGTGTTGCGGTTATGTTTGTTTTTTGTAGTTTGATTGTATTTATCGTATTATTTGTTTATTATGTTTGGATTGATAAATGGAGAATACGGGGTTTTGACAAACCCCAGATTCGGATTAGAGTAAACAAACGCCACGATTCTATAACCCGATCGAGGTTTGAATCGTGGATAATCGATGACGTTGGGGTAAGATTCACGCGACTTAGGATTGTTAAGGTATTGAGGGGGACTTCTTAGTTGACTCGAAGTTGCGTTATATCCCCTGTCTTACACTCGAGAGAGGTGGCGAGGGAGTTTACGAACGGAGATTGTTGATAGGGTAAATACAACGCATGATCTAATAACCCGAGAGGGAGTTGGATTGTGTGCAATCAATGACGCTGGGTGAGACTCATGTAACCTAGGGTCGTTAAGGCGTTGAGGAGGATTTCTTCGTTGACTCGAAGTCATGTATTCCCTCGTCTTACATTCGGGAGAGGTGGCGGTGGAGTTTAGGTACCGAGATTGTCAAATAGGTCGAACACCGTAAACGTGAGTAAATTGAAATCGAACACGTATTTGTATACACGTTAATCTCTAAGCAATTCTTCACCTTAAAACATATTAGCATATTAGTGTAGCTAATTTAGGTTATATTAGTATTAGTTTAATTAGTTAAATACATTTATTTTTTACCTAGATAAAGTTAGGTCATGAAAAACGCGGTATTTGATAGTAACGACACCAATCCCTGTGGATACGATAACCCGATCTTAACGATCACACTATATTAAAACTTTGACCTCGTACACTTGCGAGTAGTCACATTACCGTGAGGATTGAAGAATTGTCGTGCGTACAATGAACAAGGTCTTACCCTGTTAGGAGAAAACATGGGAATTTGATTATATTCGGCATAAGCATCAAGGAAACTTAAGAGCTCGTGCCACGCTGTGGCGTCTATGACCAGATCTATCTTTGGCAAAAGAAAGAAATAATTGGGGCATAGCTTATTGAGGTCCTTGAAGTCCATGCAAAAATGCCACTTGTTTCTGGCCTTGGGTGTAAGAACGACGTTGGAGAGCCAGTCAGGGAATTCTACATCTTCCACCACGACAGATTTCACTAGCTTATCCATTTTTTGCTCAATGAGCTTTTGGCGCTCTGGATGAAATTTTCTTATTTTTTGCCTCACGGGGGGATGGTGAGGATTGGCGTGGAGACGATGCATTGCTACACTTGGGATCAATCTCAGGAAGTTCGTTGTGAGACCAAGCGAATACGTTGTAGTTTTTCCTGAGGAGATCAATGAGTTTTTCCCGTCGTGCCGCGCTGAGCTTGGCACCTATTTGAAAGTTTTGTCCCTCCATAGTGAGATGAATAGGTACTTCTAATAGGTCTTCATGGGGTTGAAGACGAGGTTCCTCATCTCGGGGATCGTCGATCGGCACAATTCCGGGATCGGATAAGGTCATGAATTCGGCCTTGCTACTCCCGGTCCTGTCCATTAATTGCTATTTCATCTTCTCAAGTACTTTCTTGACCCATGAACTGGCTTCGATCTCTATACACTTCCATCACCCTTTCCTCTATAGGGAACTTCATTGATTTGTGTAAAGGAAGCCACGACCTTTAAGGCAACTAAACTTGGTCATCCAATGATAGCATTATATGGAGAAGGTTGGTCCATGATGAAGAATTTGGCCCAAACTATGGCCAAGGTAGGTGTTGTATCAACTGTGACAGGAAGAGAGATCCAGCCAATGGAGCTCACGACTTTCTCGTCGAAACCGACAAGGAGGGAGGTAGGGGTTTCAACGAACCCAAAGTCACGTTCATCTTATTGAATGCCCATTTGAAGACAATATCCATAGAGATTCTTCCGTTAATCAGAATCTGTCCCACTTGTAGTGGTTGATAAGAGCCAAAATTACTAAGGTATCGTCGTGAGGGGTATGCACCCCTCAGAGGTTAGCTTCCTTGAAGGAGATGATGCTGTGCTTGGCAGTATCAATCGTGCTCACCTTGTACACGTCTTCGTCGGCCTTTATTTTAGCTTTATATCTGTACCTGTTCCGGGAAGAGGTTGCCTCCTCTCCGAGGCTGAGGCTGCTATTGATCCCATTTATCTCACTGTCTACTTGCATCTCATCATCATATTCCTTGCCTTCTCTTCTCAGTAAGGGTCGGCTTCAATTTTTTCTTCTCGGTTGATACTTACACTCATCTCAACGACTGCTTTCCCCGGTGCTCGCGTTGTCTTTGCGGACGTAATGACCAAGATACCCCTATTTTATGAGTGTCTCGATTTCTTCTCGGAGCTGGTAGTATTTGTCTGTTGTGTGATTACGATTATAGTGAAACTCGCAGTATTTGGTGACAGATTTCCTCATGGGTTTCCCTCTGGGGAGAGGAGCAGGGGGAAAGAACCCTCTTCCTGTATTTTCGGTAAAGATTGTTGCAATGGACACCGTTAGAGAGGTCAACCCACGGTGAGCCTCTAGGGGTGGAGGAAGCCTCCGATCCCCAGGAAGAGGTCCTAAGCGTCCTTCAGCCTGCAATCTCCTAGAACCCTGAGTCATGTTTAGATTTCTTCTATTCGACCCTTTTTCATCTGACTCCCTTCTCGGTCACGCTTCACGGTATCCCTGAGATCGGCCTTGTAGAAGCTCGTTTTTCTGGCCAAGGCAACAACCAGACTGGGCGCGGGTCGCGAACATAGGTCATAAGATAACCTTTGGTACCTCAGCTCGTTAATGAATGCGTTTAAGGCCACGACATCCGAGTTAATGAACGCGTTTAAGGCCATGACATCCGAAAGGCTTTCGCAACACAAGCTCTCCATGTAGAACCTGCTCACAAAATCGCCTAAATTTTCTCTGATCTCCTGCCGAAGGACGAGAATGTGGGTAGTTGTTTTAGGCCTTCATCGGGAGCATCTAAATCGGGTCAAGAAAAACTATTCAAGCTAGGCAAAAGTAGAGATTGAGGAAAGAGTCAAGTCCCGAAACCAAGTACTAGCCATGTCGAAAAGGGTAAGAGGAAATGATTTACACTTGATAGCAACGGAAGCTTTATGCATATCCATGAAGGCAACAAAACAGTGAGGTGATCAACAGGGTCAGTAGTTCCGTCGTATGGAGTTATTTGGGGGCTAGAGAATCTGTACGGCACCACTTTCAGCACTATATCATCAACAAAAGGAAACCTTATACCTGAAGAGAGTCTAACAGCCCCTCCAAGGCCCTGCATCTACATGAGCATTGCTTCCATCTTGGCCATGCACCTTTCTAAAGTGACACCCCCTGGGCAGTACTGCAACTTGGCTTGCAGCCGCTTTGGATCATTATTTCCTGGTAGGAAGGGAGTGGGAGTCTTCCTCCCGAACATGGTGATTCCTACGTTCGGCACGCGTGACATTACTGTGGGTTCTTCCCAATCGAGACTCACGGCGATCCTCTATTTGATGACCTTGAGAGGGCAGGGATACAGAGTCCAACGCAGCTGGCGGGGTAAAATCCTGTTCCCAAACCGGTCGGTCATGGCGACGAGGCTGGTCTCTCGGGATATACTCTTCAGAATAGATCACACAATCCAACTCCTGGTGATACTTTTCCTCCCCTGGATTTCGGAGAATCGGTCCCCCCACGGCTGGCACTGGTGCCAGGCAGAAAAGGATAATATAGAGGCAAGATTGGAATTAGTCCAGCTGGCATTCCAAATTGTCAATCCGCACCGTATCCACAACCTCAATGACTAGTCTAATGTGAACTCCCGAGGGCGAAGCCGATGGACTTGCCTGGTCAGTTGGGGGGCATTTTCTTCTTCTTTCGGGTTGGGGGACTGAAGCCCTCATATCTGGTCTGGAGACTCTCGATATATCTCTACCCGAGTTTCTATCCACCGTGCTATTCGGGTCTCTCGATCGTGTAATATGACTAGACCTTGTAATCATCTAGATTTGAGCCGAGATGGGAGTTAATGGCTAGAGGAAGACTTTTAGTAGCAGTTCTCATAGACAGCGCCAAAATGTTGATGTCAGATTTTAGACGACCTCAACGGTATGGTCCGGTCACTTGTTGATGGATATCTCTGTGCTTGCCAGAATGAGGATGGAGAGGTCCGAGATCAGTCTATCTAGCCTGAGATAGGTAGAGTTGGAGTGATCCGGGATGGGAATAGAGCAGTGAAGTAACCTGGGGGGTCTTTCGATCCGTGGAGAATCTTCTTATCCTTAGAGAATCCTTCGATCGGGAAGGGATGGGTCTGACCTGAAACGAGCTCGACTGTCTTCTGGTCCAAGAATAGTTGGGTTCAAGTTGGGGTGAACTTGATGCCCCCTGGTTTTCTGATCTGTGGCGAGATGAGTCCGAACTGGGATGAGATTGAGCTGGAATGGGACAACACTTCGATACCTGTATAAAGGACTTACTGGGATGGACCCAACATGTCCCCTCCGGCGTGAGAATCACACTCAGGGGAAAGATTTATAAAGATGCTACCGAGAAGAGTAAGCAAATTTGGTGTACCTTTGGGCATTGACATGCCCTTCTTTATATAGGCAATGGATGGATTAGTTCAGGGGCTTAAGCAAGGATTAGTGTCCTATTTCGGCATATGGCCAATGAAAGTGAGACATAAAGGATTTATTTTGTGGGCCTAGGCTTTTTGGCCCTTTTGCTGAGGCCCATAATAGAAAATATCTGCAATTAAAGAAGTGGCTTAGCCCATGATCTGAGAAGAGCTTTTTTCTTTTGTACCCGAGATAGAAAGTTTGACCCTTGTCCTTCCTGGATAGCTGGAGACGGAAAGGGAGAATTGTGAGAAGCTTTCTGCCCTCCTCTTCCCGGATAGCCAAAAACAGGAAGAGGGGATTTATTGAGGAGCTTGTGGAATCAACCTTCGAGATGGGCAATGTCACTGTGGAAAATGCTGAGATGGGAAAGGTTTTCCCATCCCGACGGTGGCGTGCCAACTCTTCTTGGAGAGTATTGCTGCTGGGGATTTTGGCATGGCCGATATGAGCTTAAGTTGTGCCCCTACCCGGCGCAATCTTCACACTTAGTCCTTGGTAGGAGTTGATCTTGGTAGAGAATTGTTGACACGTGGCGATCTCTTGTTGGTTGCGTTGGAGTAACCATTTTTGTACTCATCAATGGCGTCAAACCCTTTTTGCATCACCTCGATGCCAATTTTAATCTCAAGATTCTTATAGTCTTAGCTTTTCATCCGTGCCTCCACGGACTCCATCTCGGCTTGGGCTACGGCTTCCCTCCTATCTACCTCTGCAGAACCAAGCTGGTCAATCGCCTTCGTGAGACTGTTCTTGTACTTCTTGGATAGCGTGTGCAATGCCTCCTTACTTTTCCTCAGTTGCTCAATCTGGGCCTAGTGTTTTTTATTTACTTTTTCCAGCTCGTGCACCCTCTCGAGGGGGACGTTACGGTCTTTTACTACCTCATATTTCTTCTCAGCTAGGGTTTTGACCGCCTCACCAGCTCGGTACAGGCGCAGGACCATCTTTACAACTTTGAAAAGGCTCTGTATTTAGGAGGAAAGAACATTCAGTGTGAAAAAGAGAAAATTACAAGTTATGAAAGGACACAGGAAATAAGACTTACCAACATCACGTCTTTATAAACCTCTGTGGCCAGCTTGGCGTCGGTCTTGGAGGCGATCTCTTGCTGATCATAAGAAAGGGTGATTCTATGGATATAACTTAGAAGACTCTTAGGATGGTCAAGGATCCGGCTCCTAAGCTTCAGGCTCGTGTTAGTAACAAAGATTCCGTCATGTTTTGGCTAGTCGTTCTTCTTGCTCCTTTTGTTCTGTGGCTCGGCCTCCACCGTAGTCACCTTCCTATTACCCTTATCCCTCCTCTTAACTAGGGTCAAGCTCTTCTCCTCCAATGGAATGATGGGCGCAGCAAAGGTAAAGACCCTCTCCCCTAGTGCCGACCTCGTAGGAGTTCCATGAGGGGTTACCTGGGCCGAGGTGTGCTCACCTTCTTGGATTTTCCCACCAAGCTGGTCACTCTGCTGGGAGCTAGAAACTGCAGCGGTGGCGTCTTCTTACTGTGATTACTTCTTCATTTTCAATCTCTTCATGATAGCCCGATCCATGACTGCACATAAAAGAGCGATATGGATCAGAACACACAAGCATAAATGGATTCAAGTGCTAAAAAGTTATTAGGCTGAGGTGAGAGAACTAATTGTTTTCCCATTTTTTGTTGAAGACCGACACAGGAAGGAAATGATCAGTGCTTTAACGTGGTTGAAGAGCGTCTGCACAACCCAATCTTTGTCAATGATAATCTCTGGGTTGGGCTTGTTCTTCTTTGGTGCTGTAAATTCAAAGGGAAAAATATTAGACAAAATTACCGGGGAGAAAATGCTCAAACTCATACCGGGACCGACACTTACCTATTGTTCCCTAGTACATCTGGATTGGGTGGTCCATATCCACGGATGAGCTGAACTCTCATCCTTTTCCTCCAAGAAAGAAGAACTTAGGCTTCCAATCCTTTATTGAATCATCGTAGTAGCCCAAGAATTTCTATCGGGTTGTGATGTAGTACCAACCCTTACCTCCGGGCATGGGTTTAGCAAGGAAGAGAGTCCGAAAGAGTTCCAGGGATGGGACGATACCCTCAGCAGAGAAGATGATGTGGGCCGCCACCACCATCCTCATACTATTGGGAGCAAGTTGTGACAGACACAACCCAAGATCCCAACAGACAAGCCTATACCCATGGATGAAGGGAAAATCGCAAGCCGGCTAAAAGCTAATCTTTGTACACCGAGATGTACCCCTTGGGAGGAGCACAGGCTCGGTCCTCAGCCTGAGGAACCCTTAGTTTCATCTCGCTGGGGAAAACGTACTTGGATTTAAGTTTCTTCACTTCGCCCTTTGTCAAACACGATACGATCTCCCAAACTGGAGCTTTTGGGGGGACCTTACAAACGGGCTGGTCAAGAGCCATACCAGCCGGTGAAACACGACCCGACGACAGGGATGGGGGATCAACTGCTAGGACTGCTGGGCTCGCAGAACCAAGCTCGTCAATAGGATCAGTACCGAGCTCACTATGAGGACCCCCAGAAGAGCCCACCTCACTCCTGGCTCTCTATCAACCAGGGCTTCTGGTCACTTCATGAGACTGGGAGAGCCTAGCTCCAGCCGACCTACAAGCCCTTTCAGACGACGCCAGCCCAGCTTGTCCTTACTTATCAAAGCTCTTACTCTTATGCCGGAAGGGACACACTGGGCCAACCCCGACAAGTCCTGTGTGCATGTACTAATTTGAAGAATAGGCCGGACAACGCCAGCCTAGCTCGGACAATTGCAGATTCTTGGACTAAAAGACTTAAGGAATTCAGCTTCTCCGAAGACGATTTCCAGATCACCAGCCATTCTCCACGTGGACTCTGATCAGACCATACTATTGGTCAATCCATTGTTCAACACCAACGGAGGGGTTGAAGTCTAGACATTCTACAAGCGGGTAAGTTAGATATCCACTAATTTAAAAGTCTTGGGATAATGCGATATATGAATTTATGGTACAATCACCATACCAAAATAAATTTTTAAAATTACTATTTAAATTTTAATTTGGAAGAGAGAGAACACGAGGGAGGAAGAGAAAATAGAGTGATGGACAAGGAAAGAGGAAAATAAGTTTTCCCTCATCTTTTTTTTTTTTTTGAATTGATGGAAGAATTGTGATTAATTTGACTAGTAGACCTCTCACTAGGAAGACACATTTGGTGATGTTTGATTAACATTTTTGCTTTGTTGTTTTTACTCCCAATAAAATGGGATGAGAATTTTGTTTTCATTTTTAGTATTCCGAAAATAGAATGACGTTTGGTATCAATAATTTTTTTTTTTTTTTTAATTTCTCGAAACAAAAAAGAAAGGTATTTGGTTACAACTAAGCTTGAATTATTCATTTATTTATTTTTTGTGTGTGATGGAAACAGAAATATGAGAGAAGAAGCCAGATGAAGATGTAGTGGTAATTGTGGAACAACATGGTGGTGGTTCAGAGTGGTGTGCTGGCCAACGTGATGGTGGTGGCCAACATGGGTGGTGGTCGGTGTGGTGGCTAGCTGGCTTGGGTGGTGGCAGCAGGCGTGGATGCATGACCGACGTGATGGTAGTGGTCGACATGGTGGCTGGTTGGCTTGAGTGGTGGAGGAGGGCATGGATAGTGACTGACTTGGTGGTGGTGATCGACGCTGGCATGGGCGGTGGTAGTGATCATTCTCAATTTTATACCAAATTTACACCCTTAATTTACAGTTTGATAGTATTTTTATTAAATTTTAATTAGTAATAATATAATTTATTATTTTCATAGGATTAAAGTCGAAAATAAAATAAATGTGCAAAAAATGACAAAAACATAGCAATATCCGCAATCTAACCCGCCGACCCTCTAATTAGTACCCGCGACTTGAAACCGTTACAAATTTGGATGAGATTGATCCTGAAGAATTAAGAGAATTAAAGGGGTATTAATGATAATAAAAAGGAGAAATCCGCAGATCGAAAGGATTTGGAATGTAAATTATTCACTCAAGGAGTAAAGGGGCATTAAAGTGATAATTTTGAGAAACTAAACAAGGAACTTTGGGGGAGGAGGAATGATTCATTTTCTCCATTAATTGCTTGTTCAATTCTTTTATATTATTTTATATTATTCTTTTTTTTTTTTTTTATCCGAGATATATATGTCTAATGGGGGAATTTTTCGGCAGTTTTTCATTCTCCAATTATGGGAAATACCTTTTCTTCTTTTGTGTTTTTTTTTTTTTTTTTTTTTTTAGCTTTTAAGTTTTCTTCATTTTGTTGCGGCCGGTTTGAATTTTGGGTGGAGCTTCCTCCTTTTGCTTGTGTTGAACACCCCTTGTAAAGAAGAAAACGGCCATGATCGATTAAGGGCTTGTACCGGATTAGATTGTATTTGTTTTAAAATTATGTTAATGCAATTTTATTTCTTGATTTATTTTATCCATGTCTAAGATTGTATAATGAGAATTTAATGTGCTTACATTGAAATCAATTATCATCGTTTATATCATTTTTGAATATTAGAAACAATTATTGATATTTGCGAATTAGATCTAATACTTGTAATTTAAATCTAACCGTTACACAATCTGTATTTATTGGAATCGATACGGTTTAATAGAATGAGTTATATTTAGGAATTGATTCATTGTAAATTAGTAGGAATCGAATCCGATTAAACGGTCAATTAATCGATGTATTTGATATGATGAAGTATGCTTAAATGAAGTATGCTTGGGGATTAAGTCATCACAGATTAGGAACCGAATCCCGAAGATAGTTCATGTCGATTAAATATTCAAATTTTTGTCGTAATTTTTCTTGTAGTTAAATTATTTCATTTATAAACAAAATCAAAATAGATAAAGAACGCATTAGGATAATCGAAAGATGAATGCAGGCCCTCAACCGATTATTTACCATAAAATATTTTTAATTAATTAAATTTTTCTATTTTTATAATTAAAAATTCAAAAACCAATTTCTGTTAAATTCAACCAAAAAATAAGAAAATAATTAATAATTACAATCCAATCTTTGTGGTTCGACACCTGTACTTAAGCATTATACTACGATATATTTAGCGCTTGAATTGGGTATTAAATTTGAGTGATCAAGTGGCCACCATGAGAGGTTGTGGCTGGCGTGGGTAGTAGCAGACATCGTGGTGGTGGCCAACATGGGAGGTTGTGGCCGGGGTGGGTAGTTGCTGACATAGTGGTGGTTCTCAACATTTAGCCTCATGAAATATATTGGGAATAGTTTTGTTGGAGTGAGTAGAAATCAAGATATTTTTTGTTTTTTTAAATTCTTAATGAATTTCGGATTTATTCTCAAAATTTTGAGAATATTTAGAAACAAAAGCATATTTATCAAACACGTTTCTTTATATTAATCTCAAAATTTTGAGAACAAGAACATAAATCAGTAAGTGGAAACCTAAACCAAAAGATATTTCAATGTTTTGAATCTTAGAGTGATGTGTCTGGTGAGCCATTTTTAGACATCATAAGATATTTTTGTCAATAAAAGTTAATGGATATGTTAGATTACTTAACTGAAAAAATAAAAAATCACTTACATATTATGAAAATAAAATAACAGATATTGAGATTTCCAAATTTGGAATGAGTCAAACAAACCCTAGCACTTTTGTCACTTTTGAATGACCCAAAAACACTCAAGACTAGAGCCACAAATTAATAATTCGACCAATAAATGGAAGGAGGAATAAATGAGCGAGTCACCGCAAGAATCTCCCTCTAATAATAGTATATACTATCTTTCGATCCAATCTCATTTCATGAATATAAGTAAGATCAAACTCCTGCAAAAAAACTTAAGGGATGCATGCATTGAGTAAAGCCACCAGTTTCTTCATCTTATAATTTAATTGAAAAAATAAGCCATAGCCATTGCCATGGCCATGGCACCCAAGATTAATGGGCTTTTCTCATGCATGTTCATCCTCCTCCTCATCTTCATCGTCTCCCATGCAAAACCTCCCAAGGGAAACAGAGCAGAGTACATGAAGGACTTGGAGGGGCTCCGGAAGGGCGATCGAAACCCCGGCCTGGTTCAACTCAAAGCCTACCTCAAGCGTTTCGGTTATCTTCACGAACAAGACGCCACCGGCGAACAGTTCGACGGTCGTCTCGAGGAGGCAGTCAGAACCTACCAGTTCAATCACAACCTGGTTCAGAACGGAGTATTGGATTCTCCGACCATAAATACGATGACGCAGCCCCGATGCTCGGTTCCTGACATCGTCAACGGCAACAACACCATGCACCGCGGCGGCAGCATCCACGCCGTCGCTCGTTACACCTTCGCCCCCGCCGTCTATAGGTGGCCGGTCGGCAAGAGAGTCTTCACCTACGGGTTCGTGCAGATCATACACCCAGATTTTCCGGACCCCGTGGGCAGAGCGTTCAAGCAATGGGCCGCCGCGTCGAAAAATTACTTCACTTTTAAGGAGATCGGTGACGTGAATCGGGCGGACATAAAGATCTTGGTGGCCCAAGGTGAACACGGCGATTCCCCTCCGTTCGATGGACCGTACAACGTGTTGGCTCACGCTGGGTATCCACCGGAGGGAGTGATGCATTTCGACGAAAGCGAGCGGTGGTCGGTCGGGCCGGGGTGGAACGTGATACAAATAGAGCCGATTGCTTTGCATGAACTGGGACATGTTATGGGACTGGATCACAGCAAGGTTCCGGGGGCACGAATGCAGGCGGTTTACGACGGTAAGGACACTCCATTGCAACCGGATGACATTGATGGACTCAGAGCTTTGTACAAAATTCCCTGATCAATTATTCAGACAAACATCTGTGTTTCTACCGGCTGCTCCTGTGTTTCTTTTTCTTTTAATGTAAATTACTCATGGCGTTTGTAATTTTTTTCAATTAAAAAAAATGGAATTGTGATTCATTTTTTTAGTGTCTTATATGATTTTATGGTCCACCGTGATAAAATAAAATTTTTAAAATTAATATTTAAATTTTAATTTGGAAGAGAGAGAACATGATTAAGGGAGAGAGAAGAGAATGAGTTGTTTAGGTAAAATTGATTTTTTATTATTTTTTTACTGAACACTACAAAAGGGAAAGCCTTGTGGGTAAAATTCCAAAGAAAGACAGGGTTGTGAATAGGGGTGTGCGGCGGTCGGGTTGGGGCGGTTTAGGCTAAAACCGCAGACCAAATCGTTATTGTGCGGTTTGCACTACTTTAAACCGTCGATCGCCCACTAGCGTGTGGGTTGGGGCGGGTTGAAGTGTGCGGGTTGACTACTTCAAACCGTAAACCGCCCAATAGTATGTGGTTTAAGATTATTTACGGTTTGGGCTAATAAATATTGTTAAAAGACAAACAAATCATCAGATTACTAAAACAACACCAAGATCTATTACAAATAATTACAGTAGAGGATAAGAATATATCCATACATACATTATATTTGCATATTACGCACTAGGTACTATACATGAATGTGCTTTAACGCAGTGTACAGTGAGAGAAAGAGATCAGTACCTGCGATTTGAACGAGAGGAGGATCGGAGAGCGGAGACGATTTGAGAACAACCAACAGCCTGCAATAATCATCGAAAACTCGGCATCTTTGAATTGCGTTGGATATTAACTGCAGAAAAATGAGCATTGATGCACCGAAGACGGTGAATTAGCCATTTCATGAGAAGTAATTCAAAGAAAATAATAAAAGACAAAGCACTCACGTGTTCATAGAGCTTCGGAGTAGAATGTGTATAGGATCTGAAATCAAAATTAGGCTATGCTCTCCGTCTTCGAAATCAAAATCGAAATTGGAAATCGAACTCAAAATCGTCTTCGTCTTCGTCTTCGTCTTCGTCTTCATCTTCACCATTGTATTATATAGATGGAGAATTTGAAATATGTAAAACATGGTTTCCATAATCGAATTAGGAAATCGAAAACTTTCAGAAAGTATTACACAACGAGATCTTCGATTTGTGGAAGAAAAAGGAAAGAGGTGCTCGTTTAACCCTAGCTACCGACATTGGAAGTCTGGAATGAGATGAATGAACTGAAGGGTATTAGATGGAGGCCTAAACGACGTCGTTTAGGCATGTATTTCGATTGGGCGGGTCAACCCGCCAACTCATTACCCAAACCCACGAGTCGTACCGAGTTTGGGCGGGTTGGCACTGTTCACACTGTTGGCTTGGCGGGTTTGTTCGGCCTGGTCTCATTTCGGGCGGGTTGGGTTGGTTTTGCGGGTTGACCCGCCCCGCTGTACACCCCTAGTTGTGAACCCTAGGTTTATGTTGGAATTCCAACTAATATCGGGGTTGTCAACTCCAGTTTTGAAAAAAAAAAAAAAAAAAAAAATTGGCACTGTACAACTGGGGTTCTGAAACCCGATTATAAACAGCTTTTTTTTATATAACCAGGGTAGATCGATTATAAAAATCTTTCAGTAACAAAGTAATAACAGTCTAATTTTTAGGTAAACAACTCGAGAGAGAATAGAATGATGGACAAGGAAATAGGGAAATTAAGTTTTTTCTTTTTTCCTTTTTTTTTTTGTTTAGAAATGATGGAAGAAAGAGGGATTTGACCAGTAGACCTCCCACTAGGAAAACATATTTGGTGACGTTTTTGTTTTGTTGTTTCTACTCCCATTAAAATAGGATGAAAATTTTGTTTCATTTTGAAGTATTATGAGAATAAATTGGTGTTTGGTAACAAATTTTTTTTTTTTTTTTTTTTTTTTAATTTCTCCAAAAAAAGAAGAAGGTAATTGGTTGCAACTAAACTTGAATAATTTTTATGTGTGTGTGTGTATGATGGAGACACAGAGGAAATGAGAGAAAAAGCCAGATGAAGATGCGCAATGGTAATTGTGGAATGGCATGGTGGTGGTTTAGAGTGGTGTGCTGGCCAACGTGATGGTGGTGGCCAACGTGGGTAGTGGTCGGTGTGGTGGCTAGCTGGCTTGGGTGGTGGCGACCGGTGTGGATGGTGACCGATGTAACGGTGGTGGTCAATGTGGTGGCTGGCTAGCTTGGGTAGTGGTGGCCGGCATGGATAATGACCGACGTCGTGGTGGTGATCGACGCCAGCGTGGGTGGTGGTGGCCAACATGGGAGGTTGTGGCTGACATGGGTAGTAGCCAACATGGTGGTGGTTCTCAACATTTTTCCGGACTCCATGTATAGCGGGAGCTTTGTAATATCGGACTGTTCTTTTAAAGAATTTTGGAATTATTCCCAAAATTTTAAGAATATTTAGAAATAAAAATATATTTATTAAACATCTTTTTTTATATTAATTCTAAAATTTTGAAACAAGTTAAATCAGTAAGTGGAAACCTAAACAAACGGGGCCTTAGATAACCACTATGAATTGCGTCCATTCCACTGCCAAATTGGTGTTTTTAGTTTGGGCTACTTCTTCATTTGGACTATTTTTGAAAAATGACTATTGTTGGTGTTTGAATTTATGATTCAAAAATAAAAATATCAAATATGGTCATAGATTCGGAGTTGATTTTATAATATATCACACTAGCGTCTACACGCATTGTATGTGGGGAGTAGCATATGTAGAAAGTAAACAAAGTTTGATAAGTAAATATATATTATAATGAATATTAGTTAACAAGTTAATAATTACAAATAACATGTAACTTTGGCTACAACAAAAACAAAAACTATATATTAGGACACTATTTTTAAAGACAATTTATAAATAAGATATTTTTAAATACTTATAAAGACACTTAATAATAATGTCCTTATAATATTTATTTAAAAAGACACTTTTTATTTTAATGTGTCCCAAAATTATATATGTTAGGACGAAATTATTTATTGTGACAAATTTTTATGGGACACTTTTAATTATTTTAATTTTAATGTATTCCAAAATTATAAATGTTAAGACACATTTAGTGTCCTTAAAAGTGAATTTTGTTATAGTGGTTATTATATATATGTGTATAATATTACTTATATGCACTTCTGTAATATTTATTACATTTAAAAAATATTTTACATATAACTTAGCTATATTATGATTGCAAGAGTGTAGACATGTGTATTGTGTTTTTCGTCTTTTTTTAATGCGCGTTGCGTATGAGATTTTTTTAAAATTAAGAGTAAAATAAGGGACATGTTAGTGAAACATCCATTAGAAAATTCATCCTTCCATTTCAGTATTTCTTTAGCTTCATTTTTTTGGGGGATTAATTACACTTTGTCCTATGTAGTTTAACCAAATTGTACTTTACATGATATTTTCATCATCACTTACCCCTCTATTTCATATTAAAGTGCAATGGTTATATTTTCCGTTAAAGTAAACGGGCAAATCTCAAAAAGTCAAAATTAATAAATTATTTAATACTAATTGACATTGATACCTCAGATTGGATTGAACATGAGGGTAAAAGTGTCATTTTATATAATTTTGTTAAATCACTCAAAGTAAGAGGTAAGTGATCGCGTAACATTTACGTAATTTAATACCGTTAATCTAAGTTTTGTTAATCTTTTGCATTAATTAAATTAGTGTAATTGATTTATTTTATTTGTTTTTATAGATTTGAAGAATTAGAGTAAAAAGCACAACACATGAAAAAATAGAAAAGAAAAGAGTACAACCCTCAAATCGATCTCAAAACCCGACCTGACCCGCGCATGCGCTTGCCAGGCACGAGCAAGCATTGCGCGAGCTATGCGCTGGGTTGGGCCGTTGATCAGCGGCCCAGAACTTAACCCATGCGCTGGGTTGGGCCTTTGGCCCAGTGTATGTTGCCATTAATTGGCCATTTAAATAGTATTTCGGGGGTTCAAAAGGTAGGCAAATGGCCATAAAGGTTGCCTTTGGTAAAAGATTTCAGCGGTCAAAGATGGAGGCAGACCAAATTTGGAGAAGGCCAATTTTTTATTTTTTATTTTTATTTTGGTAAAAACCTATTAAGCCTAAATTGAATATCAAACTACCAATTGATGTCAATTAATTTGAAATTGACCAAAGACTCATGTGTTACAAATTATATGAACAGTTGAGAATCAATTTCAAAAAACACAAAAATTTACTTGACTAATTTACCCTATGTGATTTGCGTGATTTAAATCTTACATATTTAATGTTTTTCATATAAGTGACAATTGAAATTTTTCATATTTAACGGTTTCACACATAATCATTTATTAAAAGTAAAATAATTATTGTTGTATACATTTTTTTTACGATTTACTTACATATTCAGATTCATCTGAATAAGATTTTCATAATGATATCATATTTATAATTTTTTTTCTTTAATTTTAGATTCGTGTTACATTCAACATGATACTTCCAGAATTTTCAGTTTTCACATTCGTGTTACAATTTATTTATTTTTTGAAAAAGCCACGAAAGCACTTTATTAAAAGGAAAATGAATTACATCCTGATATGGGGGTATCCCCTACAATCATCACGGAGCCGCAAACTAACGAAAGACGAGAGCTTGTGCTTGTTACGAAAACTAATACTGCTAGGAGCAATAATATTAGCTAAGACATCCACTACATAATTACATTCACGAAACACATGTGAAATGCTAATATCGAAAGAATGAAACCATATTTGGATAGAGAGCCAAATGTGATAAACGGACCAGTTAGGACAGTTCTTGCGAACAACCATAATTAAACTCTTCGAATCACACTCGATAACAAGCGGAGGAGGCCCAGCCGGATGGCATGTTGAAGCCCCTGAAATAAACCATGTGTTTCAGCGAGGAAACTGGTAGTAATCTGCAGAGGGGAATAAAAAGCGAAGCAGAACCGGCCAAGATGGTCCCTAATGATTCCACCACAACTGACACGCATGGAAGACTGTTTCAACGCCCTATCAACGTTCAACTTGAAGACACCGTTGGGGGGGGGGGCTGACCAACAACAAAGAGAAAGAGCACGAGTGATGGGCGGACGAATAACATAGCCTAACAAATTGAGGGAGTAAGTGCCAAACGGAGAAGAAGACCGTTTGTAGCTCAAACTCCTATTAAGATCTCGAAGCCACGATTTAACCTTGAAGAAAATTCTGTCAGCATCCATCGGAATATTATCGTGAATCGCTTTGTTTCTCGCCAACCAAATTTCCCAAATAATAACAGAGGGGACCATATTCCCTAAGGAGCAGAATTGAGAAGGACTCCTCAAAATATGCCACCATAACATGAAACGGTCTTGGATAGGCTGAATGATGTAGGGGATTTTGAATAGAGCACTGTAACGTTTCCATACATTGCTAGCAATACGCTCAGAAACGAAAAGATGAAAAGAGTCCTCACAAGCTTTAGACGCGCAACACCTACAAGCAGAAGAAAGGCTGATGTCGAGTTTCTGAATGTTCGACTCAACGGGCACACACTGTCTCATCAACTTCCAAGAGAAAATCAAGATTTTAAGAGGAATGTGAAGCTTCCAAAGAGTCGAGAACTGGGGAAAGGACTGATCCACGCCGGCTATAATTCTCCAAGCAGATTCGATCGAAAAAGATCCATCTCTACTCAGGGTCCAAATAAGCTTATTCGGGAAGCTATTGAGAAGATGTTTTGCTTGCTCCACATACTATATTTCAGCATCGTCAATGTCAATATTCCTCCAATCCTCAAGAGTAATACTGGTAGCTAAAGTGTTCAAATTCGCCGTAATATTTAGGTCTCGGGAAAGGATCCCTCGACCCCAGTTGTCATGCCAAAAATGAATCACCTCGCCATTTCCAACGAGCCATTGAGAATTTTCCAAAAAAACATTCCTAGCGTCCATTATGTCCCTCCATAGACGAGAGTAACCAGAGTTAGCAATCCAAAAACAAGGAGACAGACCTTTTGTATATTTATGTTTCATGAAAGAACACCAAAGGGAAGAACCAATCAAGAGATTCCAAAGATGCTTCACAGAGAAAGCTTTCTTCAAATCCAAAAGGCTACGTAGCCCCCAGGCCGCCGCTTTCCTTACTGGTGTACATTCGTGTTACAATTAACACGATCTTATACATTATCAAAACAGATTGAGTGTTACATTCAACATCAAAATCACCTTTATTTGTAAGTTATATTGCGTTCAAAACGCATATAATTTGTGCTATTATAAATATTAATTGATGTTATTTCAATTACATTGGATGTTATATTTAACACTCACGGGGATACGCAGATTGTAACGAAATTATTTATAACATTAACATCACAGTTAATTACCGAATATTATATTCAACATTCATTTTCATACAGACTACAAAAAATATTACATGTAACATTCATATGAAATACAATTTACATTTCCCAAAAAAATTATTAATATCTCATTTTAAAGAAAATGATTATTGTGTAGAAAAAAATTAGTTTTTCAATAATAGATTTGTGATAAAATTCGCATGTTTTCTTTTCAACTATTTGGTCAAAAGTTTTCAAATTTGTTCCGCATTTTTAAGAGTCATTGTAAATTGAAATATAGTTCCGCATATATTAGGAAATCACCGTATCATTAAATAGGGGTATTTTAGTCCACAATTTGGTGAAAGGAGTACAATGCAAAGAAAAATAAATGGGTTGAAATGATAGCTTCCACCCTCAAAAGGGAGTGCCCTGTACGCGCCCCTTTTCATTATTATTTTTTTGCTCCATTTTTCTTGGCTTTTCGATAGTGAATTGTGTCTCTCTTTTTTTTCCTTTTTTTTTTTGAAAAAAACAAAACAAAATTCAATAGAAATTTTGAGAGTTGAAGGGAATGAGAAAATGAAAACCATTTCGATGAGAGACTAATTTTTCTTCAATCGGGTTAGATTTGGGTTAAGTGGGTTTTACGTAATATTATATTTTTTATTTAATTTCGGATTGCGTGTGAACAATTGTATGATGAAGAATTTTATTTTTTGGTTTGGTTCAATTGTGATTGGATTTAATCTTAAAATATTCTTATAAAAATTTTGGTTTAAAATGCAATTACTTCTAGAACATTAGATTTAGTACATGTTGTCAAGACCTAAGTCCTTGAGCATAATTCCAATTTTGATCTACCCAAAGTACAAGGGGAAGCCTAATCCAAGGAGGCTATCCAATTTTCGGTAGTCTAGAGTAAATTGTCTTGTACATTTGTAAATGTATATAGAGGATTCTAGATAATTCTTTAGGATGATATTTTAGAGAAAGGTTCTAGACCTTGAATATCGACCGTCGGATCAATTCAATCTTGACCGTCGATCCTCAAACCCAAGGCATATATAAAGAGAGGAGCTCATTTGTTTCAAACCATCCTTCAACTCTTAGAGTTTAGTAATCCTTGTAAATTTCACTCTAGAGATGTAAAGAGATTCTTTCTCCCAATTGTTTGTCTTTCCCCAATTCATTCCCTCTCTATTCAAGTTTTCTGCTAACGATAGAGTTCATTAGGCTTGCTTTGCACTTCCAACATGTTAGAAGAATGCTAAGGCCGCACGAGTTCTTGAAAAAAACTTTTAGCCCATGACAATTGGTATCAAAGCCCAACGATTATCAGAGATAGTTGAAGGGCTTGTTCCGTGGTGCACAAGTCGTAACCTTAAAGGTTGAAGGACGTTGGAAGGAATGAAAAAGATTGGTTCATCTCAAATTAAGGAGAGCACCCAAGATCAAGTACCCAAGGAGTAATGCCAAAGAAGGTGTCCAAGCAAATTGAGGGACCTAGTGTCCAACATGGATGCCAGGCTGGTGGAGGTTTAGACCGCGGTAAATAACACTCACTCTTAGCTTGAGGATGTCCATGAGCGATTGAAGAAACTAGAGTCGGAGGATGCCGCTGTTCATGATGCAATGCGGGGTGCCTTGAATGAGCTAGGTGGTTCCTGGGTGGCAAAGCTTCGCGTTTTTCGTGAGGAGCTCATGAGCGAGATAACTAAACTCCAAGGCCATGTTAAAATGGAGTTCAACAAAGTTCGAGCCGACATGGAGAAAATTCGCTAAGACTTAGCCTTGTGCAAGCATACGATCACGACAGGGAATATCTCGTCCCATGATATTTCAAGGGTGGATATACCCAAGCCACCGATATATGTTGAAGCATGGGATGCTCGCGAGCTTGAGAACTTCTTGTGGACTCTTGAGCAATATTTCGAGGCTATGGGTATAAGGGACGAAGTCGCTCGAGTACGCATGACTACGTAATACCTCACTGATACCGCTACTTTGTGGTGGCAAAGACGACATGGGGATATTGAGAAAAGTACGTGCCACACAAAGTCATTAGATGAATTCATGAAGGAGATTGAGCGGCAGTTTTGTTTAACGAATGCAGAGGAAGAAGCACGGAGGAAGTTTCATCGACTCAAGCAGACGAGTAGGATATCGAATTGCGTGAAGGAGTTCACGACATTGATCCTTGAGATCTCGAACAAGGATTCCTTGTTCTACTTTCTCGACGGTCTACAGTCATGGGCAAAGTCAGAACTAAGGCGACAAGGAGTTCAAGACTTGACATCTACAATCGCCGAGACTAAGTCGTTAGAGGATTTCGAACCAAGTCGAACATGGAGGCTAGACTAGTGGATGTGAACGAGGCTGACATTAACATCTTGATGGTTAAGGGCGATTCGCCCGCTCGGGATGCTGGCCTAGACATGGCCCCGCCGGACGGAAGCATTCATTTTGATGAAGACGAGTTGTGGTCGGACGGACCTGCTCCAAACACGCTCGATAAGAGGAAATCGCTCTGCATGAAATAGGGCACGCTCTCGGACTGTATCACAGCAAGGTTCCGAGTGCGATAATGGCCCCGAAATATGAACTTGGAAACGCCGTTTCACTTGTAGGAAGATGATATTATGGGGATCAAGGATTTGTACAACATTCATTAATCTCAATTATTCTAAAACCTGGAAGAAAAAAAATCAGTTTCCAATGTTTTTTAAATAGGCTCTGATTTTGTATAAAAATGCATTTTGGAAACTTTTGTGAATCTAATAACACTAATTAATAAAGTTTGACAAGGGATATTTCAAAAAATTCCAGGAATTGAATATGTATAAGGAACATACGGGCAAAGCAACATAATCCGAGCACGACCTGTTAGAACCCAAGGATTCTACCAGGGACCCTAGGAGAGAAGGCCAAGAACTGTGATCACCCATAGTACTGACCACAACATCGAGTCACCTGAGAAATCGACTCAAGCATACATAGGATTGTTCATCCTTGCGATTGCCGAAGATCGAGCAATCCATGTCCTCAGCTAGGGCTTTTAACCTTGTTTCATGATGGTTACCAAATCCCACATAACAGGTAAAATGATCGAATATTTGATTTAACGGGTATGAACCTCTCAATCTCACAAATCTTGGGATCATTAATGTGAATTGACCGAGATCTTAAAAAAATACTTGTCAAACAAGTCTTTCCATGTCTTTAAATAACGGTCTCCGGGTGGAGGACTGTTAGGCAAAGCCAAAAACAATTTCCTAAGCAAAAACTCTATCAAAATTCTAAGAGATCTAACTACTATTGATTTTCACACCGAAGATGCAACCCTGTTAAGTCCACCGGGATGCATTATTTTACAGGAACCCAAGTTTAGAGAGGCTATTATAATCTGGAACAGACCTGCATCATATTTGACAATTCAAATTTAGGCATCATCAGATTTCATCGAAGTAAATAAACTGTAGGTAACATATAAATGTGACAAACCCATGAAGCTTCTTTGTAAATAAGGAATTGTGTGAAGACAAAAATGTCGTCTTCTTTGGGAGGATCTGGTTTATTATTCTTTTCTACGCATAAGCCAAAAGACTTTCACTACAGGGTCTTCCTAGTCTCTTTTTATTGAATTAAGACAATAAAATTGTTCCCAAGGCCTATTAATTGTTGAAGGACCAAGAACAAGTCGTGTTCCTATTGGAACACCCTGAAAGACTGCAACCAAATTAGAAAATTTATCATTCCATTTCGGCATTTCTTTGCAGGATTTATGGAATTACACTCTGCCCCCTGTAATTACCAAATTGCACTTTACACTCCTGTAATATTTTTATCTTACTTACCCAATGACTTATAGAACCTCAACAGGCTTGACTTACTCTCAAAAGAACCTTTTAAGATGGGAATTGTTCTAGGCTTTATATGACCAGGCAACACAAACGATGTAGAATTCAACGCACCCCTTAATCGCAGAGTGGACTTTTGACAAACAGAACGGATATCGTAGGAAGAGCCCAACATCAAAGCGGGATTCAACATGACCTTTCATGCGCACGGTGAACTCTTTAACAAACCATTGCAAATCCAAGGGACCCAAAATTGATGTGAAACTCAACACACCCAATATCAGACAAAAGGCATGACATGACTTTGATATCATATAGAAATCCAATGGACCTAACTCACTCTCAAAAGATGACTTGTATATGAGGATTGCCTTAAACTTTATATAGAGCTCAAGATCAGATAACGTAGCCTATGTGAGATTCAACACGCCCCTTACGTGCAACGTGGACTTTTGACAAATCACTGCAAACGGATATCGGGAGAGAGCCCAATGTGGGATTCAACATCCCCTTTGGGGTTTAGAGTAAAATGTAATAGTTATATTTTCCATTATAGTGAGTCGAACCTCTAAAAGTCAAAATTAATAAATTATTTAATATTAATTGACATTTATACCTCGGTTCGGTTGGATATGAGAGTAAAAAGTGTGATTAACCCACACCCCCTCTTCCCCCCTCCATAGGGGAAGTCTATATATAGGACCTAACCAATTAAGCAAAACAGAAAAACCAAAACAAAATACCCAGTCATGGCACCTAAAAAATATGAGCTTTTTTCATGCATTTTTTTCCTCTTGACCGTCATACCCCTCCTCCCTCTCTCCCATGCAAAGCTAGAAAAATAAAAACCACCACCACCCTTTGAGTTCATCAAATATTTGAAAGGATGCCACAAGGGCAAAAAAGTAAAAGACATTCACAAGCTCAAGAAGTACCTCGAGGAGTTCGGCTACCTGGACTACCACCATCTGAAGAACCAAACCCACGCCACCGACGACGAATTCGACAACCATCTCGAGGCGGCAATCAAAACTTACCAGCATAATTACCATATCAAGGCCACCAGAAACTTGGATTCTCAGACCGTTTCCAAGATGACCATGCCTAGGTGCGGCGTGCCGGACATCGTCAACGGCACCAGCCGCATGCGCGCCGGAAAGAGAACAAACTCTGACCGTCTCTTTCGCGCCGTTGCTCACTACCCTTTCTTCAACGGTAACCTGAGATGGCCTGCCGAAAAGACCCACCTCCCATTCGGATTCTTCACCGGCACGCACCCCGATGCCGTGGGTCCCGTGGAACGACAAATGGGCCTCGGCAACCCACTTCACGTTTTCACAGAGCCCGGACCCGGGAAATGCCGACATCAAAATCGGGTTCTACAGGGGTGACCACGGCGACGGGAGTCCATTCGACAGGCGTGGTGGGACCCTGGCCCACGCCGGGGCACCAACCGACGGGAGGTTTCATTACGATGCGGATGAGCTGTGGTCTGTAGGTCCGTCTCCATGCGCCTTTGATTTGGAGACCGTGGCTTTGCATGAAATTGGGCACCTTCTAGGGCTTGGGCATAGCTCGGTTCAGGACGCAATCATGTACCCAGGCATTGCTTCTGGATCAACCAAAGGCTTGCATGGTGATGATATTCAAGGAATCAAGGCTCTATACAATGTTTCTTGATCATTTTAGACTCTTTTTTACCTATAAATAAATGAATACAAATACTACAAACAATAAACATTGATTGATTCAGTATCAGGCTGATTTTTTCATACTAATTTTCTAGTTTACCTGTATGATGTCTGAAAGAATATCCCCTTTTTCTTCTACCCAATCTACCCAATCTCGATATGAATAACGACCCGTTTCAATTTTTTGTCCCTAATTTTTGGAAAGAAAAAAAAAACTCTAAGGTAGTAGTGTTTGGTTGTATGAAATGGAGCCTCCGGAATCGGAATTAGAAATAAACACATTTTCAAATTCAAATTCCGTGGCACCAATTCCATATAACCAAACACTACCCATGAACATTTTCAAGAAAAGATGCAATTTTTAGTATTCATCATCAAGTTCAAGCACATTTTCAATGAGATACGACAATTTTTAACAAGTTATTAGAATAACCGTAATGTAATTTTAAAACATATCAATAAGAACACAATAAGAACAATCAATTAAGCAAAAAAGGAACCATCTCATTAGAATATAACACAATGCAGCGGCCCGATCGAAAAATCAGGGTCACCATTTTTCTCATTTCATTTACACAAAGCATGAAATTAAGCAACACTAGTTAATGACTTAATCACATAACCAAAATAACGACCAAAAATGCTGCACGAAATTTACCTCAGTGATGGCCAATGACTCCATTGACGCTGGCATTTGAAGCCTTTGGGATACGCCTCCCTTCCTTCATCGCATTCTCGAAATCATCATCATCATCGTCTGAATCCAAAGTAAATCTGGCCGGGTTGTCTAACTGTTGCATCTCCGCCCCGATCGGTCTATACTGTGTAAATTGATAGCCACCACCATGTTGCTTACATATGACTGAGTAGACCCCAAGAACAAGAACCGCAATCAAAGCAAGATGGCAATTGAATTGAAGTGTTGCGATAGCTTGACCGCGATGATATTCAGGATGACCCTTGCATCTCACGGTGTAATTTCCTCTGCTCTTTTCGTGCAAAACACAACCATGTGTGATCATGTCTGAGTAAATCGAAAACCCCATTTGAACAATCCATGTTCCCTGCAAAATCAACCCAACTCCACGGCCCAATCTCGCGTGATTACTCAATTTTGGGGTTTTCAATTCGATGATCGTGGAAAAAAAGCAAACACCAATGGGGACAAGCAGAAGATCGAAGTACCTGTTCTCGATTCCGCTCGTGTCCTTTCTCTGAAGGTAAAACAACAGGAATTCTTCGCCGAAAGCCAAAAGGCATAGCAAATTAAGGATTGGCGAGGGAAAATGTAGAAAACCATTGAGGTTGGTCGACAGGCCAAGTACAGAGTATAGGAAGAAGAGAGAAGCGACTGCGATTACCTCCAATTGGAGAGCTAAACCCGTGTTATCCTTGGCGTTGATGGCATCGATTAAGGAGACCAGAGAGTTTAGGATGTAGAAGAAGGAAAATAGGGAGACCGCAGTGAAGGTTACGAGTGAAGGAGACACCGCCGTTCGGGTTCTGGTGAATGCTTGTTGTTGGGGCTGCTGTTGCGACGGCGAGGGTGACGGAGGCGTCAGTTTTAGGGTTTCGTAAAACGAGATCAGAGCTTCCCAAGCCCCGATTATGATGAAACTGCCGCCGGCTAAGGTATAGGCGAAGAGGCCCATTGACGATCCTTTTCTGATTTTTCTCCTCTGGGGTTTCTCGATCGATCTATCTACCTAGAATGTCGGCAAATCGGAGAAGATGGAGGTCTCAGATCGGGAGTTTGATCAGCGGTGGTGACCTTTCTCTCTCTAAATCGGTGAGCTTGAACTTGATTTGATCGCATAGTTAGAGTCAGCAAGCTCACTGTTGTGTTGTTTACCTATTAAATATTAAAAATAAAAAAAATTACTGAAAAGAATAATTTTTAACTTATTTACATTAGTAATGCATTTCGCCCTTGTGAAAAGCGAAATAGAATTTTTTTTTTTTTTTTTTTTTTTATCCCGCACTTGTGAACAGCGAGATCAAAAAAAAATAATTTAATTTGATCCCGCCCTTGTAAAGGGCGGGATCAATAATTTTATTTTATTTTTTTATTTGATCCCGCCCTTCGCAAGGGCGGGATCAACAAACGGCGACCAGCCGTTACCACGGCTGGTCGCCGTTTGCTTTGGCCGGTCAAACGACCGGCCAAAGCTGCAAAGAAGGCAGCCTTTAGGCTGCCTTCTTTCCCCCCTCCCTTTTGAATTTGAATTTTTGAATTTTTGAAATCTTGGTATATGTGCACAACTTCGCGTATAAATATCACTTGTCGGATTTCATTAAAATTCATATTTCTTCATTTCCTCCTTCTCTCATTTGTTCTTCATTTTGATATTTTTTGTTCTAGTTACACTTTTTCTATTCAGACTTCTACTCCTCTATTCACAGGTTAGTATATTTTTAACGTTTTTTTAATTTATTTGTTAATTTAATTAATATATTTTTTACCTTTATTTGTTAGTTAGTTGGTTAATTTAATTTTTTAATTTAATTGTTGAAGTAAAAATTATACTTTGACCATTTTCACATGTCTAAGAAAATATAAAATAATATATTATTTAAAAAAAAAATGTTAGTTAGTTAGTTTAATTTTTTACTCTAGCTATTTAATTAAAAAAAAATATGCACTTTGACCCTTAAAAGTTTAACAACTAGAAAAATATAAATTTTTAATATATTATTTTAAAATAAATTATTAGTTAGTTAGTTTGTTTGTTTTGTTAATTTAATTTGTTGGTTTACTTGTTTAATTAGTTGGTTAGTTTAATTTGTTAATTTAGTTGTTAAATTAAAAATTATACTTTGTCTCCTTTCACATGTGTAGAAAAATATACACTTTGGCCCCTGAAATTTTTTCAATTACAAAAATATAAAATTTTCAACCTATTGTTTTAAAATAAATTGTTAGTTAGTTTCATTTTTGAATTTTGTTATTTAAAATGTATTTATTTAATTTGTTAATTTAGTTGTTAAATTAAAAATTACACTTTCGCCCCATGTGTACGAAAATATAAATCAACATATTACATTTTTAGTTAGTTTAATTTTCTAATTTAGCTATTTAATTAAAAATACACTTTGGCCCCTGAAATTTTGATAATTAGAAAAATATAAAATTAAAATACCTATTATTTTGTTTAATTTGTTAATTTAGTTGTTAAATTAAAAATTACACTTTCGCCCCTTTCACATGTGTAGGAAAATATAAATCAACATATTACATTTTTAGTTAGTTTAATTTTGTAATGTAGCTATTTAATTAAAAATATAAATTTTGGCCCCTTAAATTTTGATAATTAGAAAAATATAAAATTAAAATACCTATTATTTGTTTAATTTAGTTGTTAAATTAAAAATTACACTTTCACCCCTTTCACATGTGTAGGAAAATATACACTTTGGCCCTTGAAATTTTTTCAATTAGAAAAATATTAAATATTCAACCTATTGTTTTAAAATAAATTGTTAGTTAGTTTCATTTTTTTAATTTCGTTATTTAATTTAAAATATATTTATTTAATTTGTTAATTTAGTTGTTAAATTAAAAATTACACTTTCGCCCCTTTCACATGTGTACGAAAATATACACTTTGGCCCTTGAAATTTTTTCAATTAGAAAAATATTAAATATCAACCTATTGTTTTAAAATAAATTGTTAGTTAGTTTCATTTTTTAATTTCGTTATTTAATTTAAAATGTATTTATTTAATTTGTTAATTTAGTTGTTAAATTAAAAATTACACTTTCGCCCCTTTCACATGTGTAGGAAAATATAAATCAACATATTATATTTTTAGTTAGTTTAATTTTTTAATTTAGCTATTTAATTAAAAATATACACTTTGGCCCCTTAAATTTTGATAATTAGAAAAATATAAAATTAAAATACCTATTATTTGTTTAATTTAGTTGTTAAAAAGTAAAAATTACACTTTCGCCCCGTTCACATGTGTAGGAAAATATAAATCAACATATTACATTTTTAGTTAGTTTAATTTTCTAATTTAGCTATTTAATTAAAAATATACACTTTGGCCCCTGAAAATTTGACAATTAGAAAAATATAAAATTAAAATACCTATTATTTGTTTAATTTGTTAATTTAGTTGTTAAATTTTGATAGGCGAAAATGTCCATCCCGACCCTGCCTTGCACCCAATTGATCTTGTCGGTTTATTGTAATAAATATTTATGCTACTTTATTTTTTTGTTATGTCAACTTTTATGTATTATAAATTTTATGCACTTGTCGCGCACATTTCTTTATAATGAATCTTATATTTTGTTTATAAATATGATTAAATTTTAATTTCGTACTAACAAATTTACCACGAGTGTTGTGGGAAAAAATTTCAGCTATGCATCCTGGGCCTGAAGATACTTCAGTTCTACACCAACAGGGACAGCACAGGTCCGAACTAGTTTGGTTAGCGCAGGTAAACATTTAGGTTATTGCATTTGTTTTTTTTTTTATTTAAGTTTTTTAATTTTTTAATGTTATTTATTATGTCTTATTAAATGTTTCAGGATATCAATACTTTTGACTGTGTTGGACACGATGTAGGGGAATGGAGAGAAAATGTCCCCCCTAGAGTTATACAGTTAATAGAATCAGTCGGTTTGTACGGCCCATTTAGGTTGTGGCCGAAGCGGTTAGATAGGGCCCTCATAACCGCGTTGGTAGAGAGATGGCGCCCGGAGACGCACACTTTCCATCTACCTGTCGGGGAGATGACTGTCACATTGCAGGACGTGACCGTCTTATTGGGGTTACCCGTGCATGGGTTGCCAGTTATCCAGAATGATGACTCGCATGAGGATACCGTCTGGCAGAGACTCTGCGGTGAGCTACTCGGAGTGCAACCACCAGTGGATAAGATTAGGAATGGGTCTTTGACGCTGAAGTGGTTACGGGATACCTTTACTATAGTTCCTGACGAGGCCGACGAGGAGGTTATGCATTGCTACGCACGTGCATATTGCTTGCTTATGCTTGGTGAGATGTTGTTTTCTGATAAATCACACAACAGAGTTAAGTTAGCCTACCTCCTACTGCTGCGTGACTTGACACCTTTCATCAAGTATAGCTGGGGCAGTGCGACCCTAACGATCCTCTACCGCGAGCTTTGTAAGGCGACGAAGCCCAACACGAAACACATTGCCGGGTGCCTATTTTTGTTGGAGTGTTGGGCTTGGGAGCGATTTCCAAGGCTTCGGCCTGAAGTAGTCCCTCTCCCCGACTATAATATATCATTCGGAGAGCTCGACTACGGTGGCGACTTGAAGTTCCCAGCTGCTCCGAGGGGTTCTTGGTAAGTAATTAGTATTTTATTTTTAATTTCATTTATCATGTAATAGATATTTATTTATGGATATTAAACTTATGATTTATATTTTTGGTGTACAGGTGGACTCTTTAATTTAATTTGGATAATTTGCCGATGCATATTTTGGTGGTGTATCGCGATCAGTTAGATCGCTTGAAGAATGACGAGGTTATTTATTTACTTATATCGAAATTTTAATTTTTTTATTTGTTTGTTTATATTTTATTTTACAGGTCATTTGGATGCCCTATACCTTGCCGACTTTGCCTCCATATACTAAAGATGGAGAAGATATTTGGATGGCAAAGTTGCCCCTAATATGCTATGAGATTGTCGAGTACACGTATCCCCTCCGCGTGCTACGACAGTTTGGTTATCGCCAAGGGGTTCCTGAACCGGTAATGTGGGACAGGAACTTGCACAAAATTACTCGGCGAGGATACTTCCGTGCAAACTGGGCTGACCATCACCATGCACATATAGTTGCGTGGAATAATCGGCAAGCACCAGATGTCGGCAAGCATCAGTTGTTTGGTAGAAGTAACGTTATTATAATTTAACGTAGAAATGATACATTAGATTTCAAAGGAAATACATAATTAAACTACAATTCACCAACGTTACTTCATTAAACATTACTCTCATCATCAGACATTTCAATATCTGACTGATATTGAGGATTCTTTGCATGTCTCATGTAAGTACGCGATTCGGCGAACAAACCTTGTTCAAGACGCTCACGTGCCGTCGTTTTAAGCTCATGTCGAAAAATTCGAATTTGCATTCGGTTATTTTCTTCACGGTAGCGATGCAACGCCATTTGAAGATTATGTGGCGTGTCTGTTGGCATTGTTCTGGCCAATTGATGCACTATTGGAATATTATATTGCCTGCATCCGTCCACCATAACCTCTGATTGGTTGACACGATAAGTGTATTCCTCCCGCATCCTTGCAACCGACCGTGAAGAATAACGAACTCTTGGATCTAAAGAGTATGAGAATTCGTCTTCCAAAAGTCAGTTACGTCCCATTGAACGATACAAATCTCTCACCGTGTACATTTTCAATCCTTTTAATTTTAGTACGAAATTAAAATTTAATCATATTTATAAACAAAATATAAGATTCATTATAAAGGCAATATGCGCAACAAGTGCATAGAATTTATAATATATAACAGTTGACATAACAAAAAAAAAAAGCATAAACATTCATTACAATAAACCGATAAGATCAATTGGATGCATGGCGGGGTCGGGATGGACATTTTTGCCTATCATGTCCAGTTTGGGAACATAAACCGCAACGATTTGTCATTGTTCTATGCGACTGATCCATCTCGTTTTGAATGCGAGTGGAATTGGGTCGACCACGATGCACAACTCGAAGTCTATCATGGTCTGGAATGAGGTTCGAAAAATTGGTCTCTGGCCAGTAGTCCTCATGAAGAATCGGCCAAAACGAAGACTCCCATGCCATCAATTGGTTTGTCATTGTATACTCAGCAGCAATATAGCGGAATGCATTAACTCCACTATACTCCGTGGCCGCAAGCATATGGGAGCACGGATATCGCCAAATTTTAAACTTCCCACATGTGCAATCAGGGTTATCTCCTAGTGTGACTTCATGAGGAATCAAGCCCCCAGTAAGAGTCTTCCTAGTTTTCACATGGAAGATCATATTCTCTCTAGAAAAAAAAATATTTAGTTGTTAAATTATGTCGTAACAATTATATGTAACGTGAAAAAATAATAATGAATACTAAATTACCGATTGAATATTTGAATCTCGTATGTTTTAGACTTGGCTTGAGATTTCTGTATTTTATCAACGACGTGTTTAGCATATACGTAACCGTCAGCTGAGTCCTTTAAAGCTTGTTGTCGACCAATATCAAAGTATTTAACCATCCTGTAGAACGTAATCTTGACGGCTGCAGTTATTGGAACATTTCTTACACCCTTTAAACAGTTGTTAAATACCTCTGCATAATTGGTCGTCATGACTCCCCAACGCTTACCATTGTCGTGTGCCCTGGTCCATTTGTAAGGTGCATGATTGCTCAACCATGCATGTGCCTGAACATCAATCTTTTTGATCTCTTCCATGATAGCATCGTATTTTCGAATTTGTGTTGCAACACCTGCATTTTAAGCAAGATCTTTGAGATGCTGATTTTTAGCAATCTTATTGAAATTACTACAAAGGTGCCGCAAACAAAATCGATGATATCGGAGGGGCTCGTTATGTTGATTAAGCCAAATATTGTCAACTGCACTAATAATGCCGGCGTGTCTATCAGATATCAATGTAACCTTAGGACGATCACCGACAATATGACGCTTAAGCATGTAGATGAACCAGCGCCAACATCGGTAATCCTTCGTCGGTATGACTGCAAAAGCCAATGGGTAGCACTTGTTGGACGACGTCATTCCTATGGCGATTAAAATCTTTCCATCATATTTACCATACAAATGGGTCCCGTCAATGGTGATTACAGGGCGACAATAACGCCATCCGTCGACTGAAGCTTTGAATGCCCAAAATACCATGTCGAACATCCTATAGTCAGGCATATCAGTCGACACAGTGCTCCACTCGACAATCGTACCTGCATTGTAGTGCTGCAACGCGACCATAAACTTCGGTAACTTCCGGTATGATTCATCCCAATCTCCGAACAAGGTCTCAATGGCTTTAGATCTAGCCAACCAAGCTTTTCTATAGGAGATAGTGTATCCATGAGCCTCCTTCACGTAAGCCACAATGACGCCAATCTTCAATTCTGGATCCTGTTCTACTTGTCCAAGTATTAGGTTCGAAATGAGTGCAGAATCCAAATTTTTATGATCTACATCAGTATGATTATAGAAACATGTGTGTTGCCCCTCATACTGTGTAATCTCAAACATACCGTGACTTTTTTTCCTCCCCGCCCGCAACCTCCAATCGCATCCATGCGAACAATTAATCGACCAGAGCTTCTTGTTCGTTTGCGAGACATAAAACTCTTTGTTCTTTTTCAAGTGGTAGAATTTTACGGCCTGCTGAAGATGTTCCTTGTCCTTAAAGACCATACCAGTACGGAATTCGTCCATCTCCGGTGTCCAAAAATTCTTCCGCAACTTCGGCTCGTATTTCGCCAAGTCATCGTCGTCACCCCATTCCAAGTTATTGAAAAATGAAATTACATTGTCTAACTCCAATTGCTGATTTTCACCCCTTGCTCGCTAGGCCCAGCATCTAGATCTTCGTCTGGCTGAAACGCAAAATCCGCATCGAACTCTTCTTCTGACACATCGTCGTGACTATCAATTGTATCAAAGTCACCACCATAATTACTTATGTTATCTTGCGGCGGACTACTCGGTGAATAATGGGGATGTGGAAGAGCAGAGCTGGTGCCATAACCACGGTCAATCATACTATGAGAATGATCTTGCTCTGGAATATAGGGGAGTGGGACGGTGTAATTAGACTCAAGTAATTGGGGGTGCAGCATAGGAGTATTGTGGGAATGATATTGTTCTAGACTGTAAGGGGGTGGGATGGTGTAATTAGATTGGACTGCTTGGGGAACGGTGCCAAAAAATTGTCCGTCAGATTGGGTACTGTACGGATTTAAACTCTGGGTCATTAAGTTGGTAAAATGACCACTTGGGGGAAAAAATTTTGGACCATCATCAAATGCCCGTTCTATCTCTACATATACTTCAACAGCAAGAAGGGAGGGTATATAAAGAGGTAACTCAAGCACTTGGTTTAATGCTGAGTCATCCTCGATAGAAAACAAGGTATATTTATAGTTCGACCCGAAAAGAGCCATCGGCATCCTACACTTTAGTTTCAAAATTCCAGTAACCCCATCTTCAAGAACACATGGTTTTAGCGTCTCAATTAATTCATTTAAGTTTGTTCTCCTACGGACAACCAAAGATTTTACAACTGATGTACTATAACAAACCCCGAACTCCGTACCTTCTAATATTCTACCACCCCAATACAATAACAATCGAACGTGATCCATTTCAAGCGGCTATCATTTGACAAGGCAAAACAAAACAAGAAAATAATATCGTTAACTAAAACTCAATCACAAAAGTATGTTGGTTTATAGTGTTCATTTTTTATGGGTTAGAGTAATTTATTTTCAATCCTTAATATTTTACTTATTTTGAATTTATTCAATAATTATTTTAACTTTAACTCTAAATCGAATATAAATTTCACGTCAAGCTAATATCAACTAAATAGATTCAATTAATTTGAGGAATGAAAGTGCACAATTTGTACATCATATTCCAATGTTTGTAGTGTAAATTTTTTATGGATTTCAGTAATTTATTTTCAATCTTAACATTTTACTTACCAATATAACAAGTTTAATAAACTAACCAAAAATTCTTTTATATAAGTTTAAACAAATACATTTTAAATTAAATAACGAAATTCAAAAAATAAAATAAATTAACAAATTAAACAAATAATAGGTATTTTAATTTTATATTTTTCTAATTATCAACTTTTCAGGGGCCAAAATGTATATTTTTAATTAAATAACTAAATTAGAAAATTAAACTAACTAAAAATGTAATATGTTGATTTATATTTTCCTACACATGTGAAAGGGGCGAAAGTATAATTTTTAATTTAACGAAAAATAAAACAAATAATAGGTATTTTAATTTTATATTTTTCTAATTGTCAAATTTTCAGGGCCCAAAGTGTATATTTTTAATTAAATAGCTAAATTAGAAAATTAAACTAACTAAAAATGTAATATGTTGATTTATATTTTCGTACACATGTGAAAGAGGCGAAAGTGTAATTTTTAATTTAACAACTAAATTAACAAATTAAATAAATACATTTTAAATTAAATAATAAAATTAAAAAATGAAACTAACTAACAATTTATTTTAAAACAATAGGTTGAATATTTAATATTTTTTTAATTGAAAAAATTTCAAGGGCCAAAGTGTATATTTTCCTACACATATGAACGGGGCGAAAGTGTAATTTTTAATTTAACAACTAAATTAAACAAATAATAGGTATTTTAATTTTATATTTTTCTAATTATCAAAATTTAAGGGGCCAAAGTGTATATTTTTAATTAAATAGCTAAATTAAAAAATTAAACTAACTAAAAATATAATATGTTGATTTATATTTTCGTACACATGTGAAAGGGGCGAAAGTGTAATTTTTAATTTAACAACTAAATTAACAAATTAAATAAATACATTTTAAATTAAATAACGAAATTAAAAAATGAAATTAACTAACAATTTATTTTAAAACAATAGGTTGATATTTAATATTTTTCTAATTGAAAAAATTTCAAGGGCCAAAGTGTATATTTTCGTACACATGTGAAAGGGACGAAAGTGTAATTTTTAATTTAACAACTAAATTAACAAATTAAATAAATACATTTTAAATTAAATAACGAAATTAAAAAATGAAACTAACTAACAATTTATTTTAAAACAATAGGTTGAATATTTAATATTTTTCTAATTGAAAAAATTTCAAGGGCCAAAGTGTATATTTTCCTACACATGTGAAAGGGCGAAAGTGTAATTTTTAATTTAACAACTAAATTAAACAAATAATAAGTATTTTAATTTTATATTTTTCTAATTATCAAAATTTAAGGGGCCAAAGTGTATATTTTTAATTAAATAACTAAATTACAAAATTAAACTAACTAAAAATGTAATATGTTGATTTATATTTTCCTACACATGTGAACGGGGCGAAAGTGTAATTTTTAATTTAACAACTAAATTAACAAATTAAACAAAATAATAGGTATTTTAATTTTATATTTTTCTAATTATCAAAATTTCAGGTGCCAAAGTGTATTTTAATTAAATAGCTAAATTAGAAAATTAAACTAACTAAAAATGTAATATGTTGATTTATATTTTCGTACACATGGGGCGAAAGTGTAATTTTTAATTTAACAACTAAATTAACAAATTAAATAAATACATTTTAAATTAAATAACGAAATTAAAAAATGAAACTAACTAACAATTTATTTTAAAACAATAGGTTGAATATTTAATATTTTTCTAATTGAAAAAATTTCAAGGGCCAAAGTGTATATTTTTCTACACATGTGAAAGGGGCGAAAGTGTAATTTTTAATTTAACAACTAAATTAAACAAATAATAGGTATTTTAATTTTATATTTTTCTAATTATCAAAATTTAAGGGGCCAAAGTGTATATTTTTAATTAAATAGCTAAATTACAAAATTAAACTAACTAAAAATGTAATATGTTGATTTATATTTTCGTACACATGTGAAAGGGGCGAAAGTGTAATTTTTAATTTAACAACTAAATTAACAAATTAAATAAATACATTTTAAATTAAATAACGAAATTAAAAAATGAAACTAACTAACAATTTATTTTAAAACAATAGGTTGATATTTAATATTTTTCTAATTGAAAAAATTTCAAGAGCCAAAGTGTATATTTTCGCACACATGTGAAAGGGGCGAAAGTGTAATTTTTAATTTAACAACTAAATTAACAAATTAAATAAATACATTTTAAATTAAATAACGAAATTAAAAAATGAAACTAACTAACAATTTATTTTAAAACAATAGGTTGAATATTTAATATTTTTCTAATTGAAAAAATTTCAAGGGCCAAAGTGTATATTTTCCTACACATGTGAAAGGGGCGAAAGTGTAGTTTTTAATTTAACAACTAAATTAAACAAATAATAGGTATTTTAATTTTATATTTTTCTAATTATCAAAATTTAAGGGGCCAAAGTGTATATTTTTAATTAAATAGCTAAATTACAAAATTAAACTAACTAAAAATGTAATATGTTGATTTATATTTTCCTACACATGTGAACGGGGCGAAAGTGTAATTTTTAATTTAACAACTAAATTAACAAATTAAACAAAATAATAGGTATTTTAATTTTATATTTTTCTAATTATCAAAATTTCAGGGGCCAAAGTGTATTTTTAATTAAATAGCTAAATTAGAAAATTAAACTAACTAAAAATGTAATATGTTGATTTATATTTTCGTACACATGGGGCGAAAGTGTAATTTTTAATTTAACAACTAAATTAACAAATTAAATAAATACATTTTAAATTAAATAACAAAATTCAAAAATGAAACTAACTAACAATTTATTTTAAAACAATAGGTTGAAAATTTTATATTTTTGTAATTGAAAAAATTTAAGGGGCCAAAGTGTATATTTTTCTACACATGTGAAAGGAGACAAAATGTAATTTTTAATTTAACAACTAAATTAACAAATTAAACTAACCAACTAATTAAACAACTAAACCAACAAATTAAATTAACAAAACAAACAAACTAACTAATAATTTATTTTAAAATAATATATTAAAAATTTATATTTTTCTAGTTGTTATACTTTTAGGAGTCAAAGTGCATATTTTTTTAATTAAATAGCTAGAGTAAAAAATTAAACTAACTAACTACCATTTTTTTTGAAATAATATATTATTTTATATTTTCTTAAACATGTGAAAATGACCAAAGTATAATTTTTAATTCAACAATTAAATTAACAAATTAAACTAACCAACTAACTAACAAATAAAGGTAAAAAATATACTAATTAAATTAACAAATAAATTAAAAAAACGTTAAAAATATACTAACCTGTGAATAGAGGAGTAGAAGTTTGAATAGAAGAAGTGTAACTAGAATAAAAAAATATCAAAATGAAGAACAAATGAGAGAAGGAGTAAATGAAGAAGTGTGAATTTTAATGAAATCCGGTAAGTGATATTTATAGGCGAAATTGTGCACATATATCGAGATTTTAAAATTTCAAATTAAAGCTAAACCTATACCTATACCTATAAAAAAATAAAAATAAATAACTTGCCTTCTTTGCAGAAAAAAAAAAGGGGAGAAGGCAGCCTTTTTAGGCTGCCTTCTCTGCAGTTTTGGCCGGTCGTTTGACCGGCCAAAGCAAACGGCGACCAGCCGTGTAAACGGTTGGTCGCCGTTTGGTGATCCCGCCCTTCACAAGGGCGGGATCACATTTTTAAAAAAAAAAAAAAAATTCCATTTGGTCCCGCCCTTGTGAAGGGCGGGATTAAATTAAATTAATTTTTTTTGATCCCGCTGTTCACAAGCGCGGGATCAAAAAAAAAAAAAAAAAAAAAAATCGATTTCGCCCTTCAGAAGGACGAAATGCATTATTCACGTAAATAAGTTAAAAACTATTCTCGTTCAGTAATTTTTTTTTTTTAATATTTAATAGGTAAACAACTCGCTCTCTGTTTGTTTGGTCAATGTCGATGTAAGCGTGAGAAATTCCCGATGGAAAAAAGAAAGCAACGATAGCAAGTAGCCTGAATAGGGGTGTAATCTATTATTTATTTATTCTATTTAAAATATAAATTTAATTTTAACTTTTTGAGATTAATTTTTAATTTTGTATCAATGGTGCATAACGTAATTTCATTTCTAACAAGCTTGTATCAGCCCTAAAACTCCCCATCACTAATACGGAACCTTGTGGGGGTGATTTTGGGAACAAGCTCGGCCAACAAAACTCAAGGGATATTCCGAGGAGTAGGCTTGGTTTTACAAGGGATAGAGATAGCAGAGGACTTTCTACTGCTGGATCTGGGAAGTACTGACGTTATCTTGAAAATTCAATGGTTGGAGATTTTGGGAGTGACTCACATTAATTGGAAGACTTATTCTATGAAATTCAATGTGGGGAATACACCAGTGAGTTTACAAAGGGATCTCTCTCTGCAAAAAACGCGGGTATCCCTCAAAGCCATGTTTCGCACCCTTAGACACGAAGGAGGAGGGTATATAGTGGAGCTTGGAGCTGTAGGGTCGTCAAAGAAGAGAAGGTTGTTATCCCCCAAGAGATCCAGACGATATTGAAAAATTACAAGGAAGTGTTTGAAATGCCCATAGAATTACCCCCATTCCGTGGAAATGAGCATGCCATATCCTTAAAGGAAGGGACATTGCTTATCACTGTATGCGCTTACTGTTACCCCCAGGTGAAAAATGAGGAAATTGAGCGGCTAGTAAGAGAAATGTTGGCGGCCAAGATCATACAACCCAGCGTGAGCCCATTTTCAAGCCCGATCCTACTAGTAAAAAAGAAAGACGGGAGTTAGAGATTTTGTGTAGACTATCGTGCCTTGAATAGGGAGACCATGGCTGACAAATTTTCCATACCAGTAATCGATAAATTGCTAGATGAGTGACATGGAGCGACGATATTCTCCAAGCTCGACTTGAAATCTAGGTACCATCAGATCCGAGTACGACCCAAGGATGTTCCCAAGACAGCTTTTAGAACCCCCGAAGGTTATTACGAGTTCTTAGTTATGCCGTTTGGGCTAACTAATGCACCCGCAACATTTCAAGCACTCATGAACCAGGTCTTTCGTCCACATATTCGTCACTTCGTGTTAGTATTTTTTTGATGACATCTTAGTGTACAGTCGTAATATGGCAGAACATGCACATCACTTGGCAGTGGTCTTACAGCTTCTCACCAAGCATCGGTTATATGTAAACCACAAGAAGTGCTCATTTGCTTGTACTCGTTTGGAATATTTGGGACACGTTGTAAGACCCTGATTTTTAATATATGAATAATTTAAGTCGCGTTTTAAAATATTTTGAAAATATCGGGGTGGACTACGATATTAATTATATGAATTAAAATTTTAGGGGTTAAATTGAAATTTTACATAAACATTTAAATCTTAAGAAGGGGTCTAATTATTTTCCTAACTAAAAATAAAGGGGGTGTAATGCAAATTATATATATATATATATATATATATATATTTATACTTACTGGAAAAGGATCGAGAAGGTGAGAGAGAGAGATCCGGAGGAAGTGTGGATCGTTGAAGGTTTGGGTTCGGCCGTCGGTGGCGGGTTCTCGTGTTTGTCAGGTGTGTGTGTGGGCTGTTATGTCTCTGTGTGGGTGTGGTTAGTGTTTTGCCCAACTGTTCTGGTGTGTGTGAGGGTCGCCGTCGGTTAGTTGGTCGGCGGTGAGTTAGTGTATTCTGTTGACGGTAGGGGTGATGATCGTATGTGTTCCCTGTTTTCTGTTATAGCAGGGTGTGGCTACGTGTATGTGTCCCGGCGATGATGGCGTTGCCTTGTTCTTTTGAGTGTGGGTGTGTTCTTCCGGTGGGGTGTCGCCGACAGTGGGTTAGAGAGAGAGAACTCGCTGGTGGTGTGAGTTTTGGTTGGCGGGGTATGTGTGTGTCTGCTCATTTATGGTGTATGCGTGGAAATAGTGTGTGTATGTGTGTGTGGTGAATTCGGTCGGAGTTGGGTTCGACGGTGGTGTGCCATAGGGGGGTGTGTGTGTGTCTAATACTACATGTATATGTGTTTGTTTCTGATGTGTGTGTTGTATATGCTGTGGGAGTGTGGTTGTGAGGTTTGGGTGTGTTGTATTGTGTGGGTGTAAGCCGATGGTAAGAAGAGAAGGAGAGAGGTGGCTGAGATCTCAAAATAGAGCAGGAGGAGGAAGACGATTACCGCCTAAGCGGTGGATTGTCGCCCAAGCGGTGAAACAACAGTGTACAGTTGAGAGAAAGGGAAAAGTAGTCACTCGTTCGCCTAGGCGGTGGGACGTCACTTAGGCGGTGGAGAGCAGAATAAAAAATACATGGAATTTTAGAGAGATCCACGATCGGTTCGGAGCGGGCAACATTTTCTAATTTATTTTATGAATTCTAAATTTAACCTTAGAATATCAAAATGAAAATAATAAACAATAAGATCGTTTATATGAATTAGATGTAAATCGTAAATTTTAACGACGCTAAACTAGTCAAATAACATCTTCGTTTATCAAAACATGGAGAATGGGAAATTTATGAACGTAGGGTTTGCATTGTATGATTAAGTTATTTTCTCTATAATATTAATTTAGGCCTTGTTACAAATAGGTTCAAAATTATCGAAAGTTCAGTAGCGGATATTTGGTGGAGCTTTTGAAAGCAGAATTTCAGGTGAGTGTACTATCTTCTTGTCAAACTATTTTTATATATACATATGATGAAATCTGTGTTTACTTCTACTGTATGATTTCAAAATGATAATGGATCAAGCGGGTTTTTTTGGAGTGAGTTGGTAAAACGAATTTTTAGGGAATTGTATTGGTTTCTAAAAAGAAGGATATTTAATAATTATCGTTAGATTTTGGGTGAGTTGACGGAAATGGATTTTCGATTAAAATATGGGAGTGATTTATATTATGGTCTGTCCGGAGGATGGTCCGGCAGATGGATAATTATTTGTGATTTGGTGATGATATGATTGAGTTGACTATGCCATAGTTTATAATGTCCTATCCAAAGGGTGGTCCGGCAGGAGGTGATTTATATTATGGTATGTCCGGAGGGTGGTCCAGCAGATGGATATTTATTATGTGGTGATTTATATTATTGGCCTCCGGAGACGTTCGGTAGGCAGTGATCTACGTAGTTAGGTCCGCTAGGAAGGCATATCCTACGGATGGTTACGGTACCGTTGCAACTCCCGATCGTGCGGTTAAACGATCACTATGGCTTAGCCGGTGGGTATGGGATTGAGATGTGTGTTTGAGTTGTGGTGTTTTATATATATTGAGTGATTTATTATTGATTATGATGATTGGTCTTATTTGATACTGGATGAATTTGAATGAAACTTATTTATACCGCTTTACTTTCACTGCTTATATACTGGAGATTTTACCAATTGTGTGGTGTTTATATATTTACGCTTGATCCATTTAAATGTTGTATTATTTAGAATGTATTATTATTATGTTAAAAATAGTTTTTACTAAGAAGGCAGCACACTCGCAGGTGAATCTTTTAGAAGACGGTCCCCTACTGGCATTAGGTAGAGTCATCTGGGAATAATTTGAGTTGAGCCTGTCAAAGGTGAACCATATGAAAGAAAAAAATTATGTATGTCTTGTATAATAAATTGTATAGTAATGTATGCACTTTTTAATGTATAAGAAGTAGTATATGTAATAGGTGATGTCATGTTGTCGTCACGCCAGCCCTAGGATGACGGGTGTCCGGGGCAGGTCGTGACACACGTAATATCAAGCGACAGCGTAGAGGTGGACAATTCCAAAGTACAGGCCATGCTTGAATGGCCAGTACCGAGGTCAATTCGAGAGTTACAAGGCTTTCTAGGACTTACGGGGTATTATGGTAAGTTTGTCAAGAGGTATAGGTCGATTGCAAGGCCTCTTACAGAGCAATTGAAAAAGGACCGTTTCGGGTGGAATGTGGCAACTATGGAGGCATTTTAGGCTCTCAAAAAAGCCACAACCAGGGTTCTTGTTTTAGCCTTCCCAGACTTTACCGAGCCATTCATCATTGAAACCGATGCATTTGGGTATGGGTTAGGTGTCGTCCTGATGCAAGAAGAACGACCGGTGGCTTACCATAGCTAGGCGTTAGGGCAACAAGCGAAGTTACATTCGATCTATGAAAATGAATTAATGGCTATTGTCTTAGCCATTCAGAAATGGCGGCCAGACCTGCTTGGGAGGAAATTCATAGTTTGCACGGATCAACAAAGTTTGAAGCACTTATTAGAGCAGTGAATCGTGGCACTGGACTATCAAAAATGGATGGCCAAGTTACTGGGATATAACTTTGAAATTCAATATAAACCAGGAGCGAGCAACAAAGTAGCTAACGCATTGTCAATAGTGCTACCTCCTCTGGAGTTAAACCAACTTGTTGGCATACAATGGCTATATTGGGATATATCGCAGTGAGAAATTGATAAGAGATGAATTTCTAACGAAAGTCAAAGGTGACTTGCAACAGGGAAGAGTTGGAGCTATAGGATTTTCCTTAGAAAATAATCGGGTTTGCTACAACGGGCGTCTGATGTTGCCCAAAAATTCAACCCGTTTCCCTCAATTCTGAAGGACTATCACTCATTTCCTATGGGTGGCTATTCCGGGGAGGAACGCACTTATAAGAGAATAGTCGCTGATTTTTTCTGGGTAGGCATGCGCGGGGCCGTTTCCAAGTGGATGCAACAGTGTGAGGTGTGTCAAATAAACAAATCTATGTCTATGTCACCGACGGGGTTGCTACAGCCCTTGGCTCTACCTAACCATACCACGTATTGCGTGTAGAAAGTAGAGAGAATTTAATGAGTAAATTTGTATTATAATAAATACTAGTTATATATAACTAAAATTAGTTACAAGTTAATCATTACAAATCACATATAAGGGATAATGACATTTTTGGTCCATGACAAATGGCTCGGCTGCTCAATTAACTCCTGGTATTTAGAAGATGACATATTTGGTCATTTACATTTTATTTTCGTTCCAATTTAACCCCTCAGTTAAGTTTTTTGTCAATTACTATTAAATTACATTTCTACCTTTTAAAATTTTTAATAGAGATCATTTTATTTTTTATCTAAAACTTAAGGGTGCAAAATGTAATTACCATCATCACCGTCCCTTTCTTCTCTGCAAATTAAACAAAAGGTCCAAAATCAACGGGAAAAAGATCTTTTTGATCTCAACATTTCAAAATCGTTCCAAGTTGGCCCTTGAGGCAAATTTCGTGAAGTCAACTGACGGTTAACGTTTCATTAAGGGTATTTTAATCTTTTTATTCAAAGAGGTTAATTTTAAAAAGTCATATAAACTGAAGGGGTCAAAATATTTTTTTTCTATTTCTTTTTATCCTTCTTATTTAATATTTATTTGTAACTTTTAAATACTCTTCCTACCCCCATATTAATTGTTTATTCTTCATTGAAACACAAATCTCAGAACAAATCTAGAACACAAATAGGACCCTTCCATATTGAAACAAAAAACTGGGAACAAATTTTGAAATCGACAAATAGGACCCTCACATATTCAAACAAACAAATTTTCTTTGTCTTCAAATGTAAATATTGCTAAATTTGAACGTGTAATTTCAACAACAAATTTATAGAAACGAAACAAAATTTATGGGAACAAAACAGAATTTATGGGAACAACAAATTTATGGGAACAAAACAACATTTTTTTTTAGAAGTATTATTTGATTTTTTTTCTTCATTAAAAGGGGAATTAAAAACCCCAAGAAATACAAAAAGAATGACATATTCAACCAAAGCAAATACAAACCTCTATGAAAGAGGAAATATGAGCAAAATTAAGGGATAATTCCATTATATTCTAAGAATTGTGTGTTAAAAATAAGGGAGTACAACATAATCATATTTTTTTTTGGCTCCCATATTAAAACACAACATCAACACTAAAACAAACATCATCACCAAAACGAACATCAACACCAACGAACACTACCACCAAAACGAATAACACTACCGATGAACACCGAAATCGAAAACGAAGAACACCGCCAAAATCAAACCATGGGGTTTCGATTTCAAAATCGAAACAGAAAATCGAAATCAATTTTAAAATCGAAACCGAAAAACATGGCACGAAGAACACCGCTGAACACCACCACCAAAACGACGAACACCGTCGAAATCGAACCTCAGGGTTTCAATTTTTATTTCAAAATCGAAACAGAAAATCGATTTCGATTTCAAAATCAAAATCGAAGAACACCGCCGAACATCGCCACCAAAACAACGAACATCATCGAAATCGAATTTAGGGGTTTCCATTTCGAAATCGAAATTGAAATTGAAATAGGGTTTCAATTTCGAAACCCAAATCGAACCACGGTTTCGAAATCGAAATCGAAGAACATCGCCGAACATCGCCACGGTTTCGAAATAGAAATTGAAATAGGGTTTAGATTTCGATTTCCTAAATAGAAACCCTGTTCGAAATCGAAATCGAAATCGATTTGGGTTTCGATTTCCAAACCCAAATCGAACCACGGTGTTCGATTTGTTCGATTTGGGTTTCGAAATCGAAACCTTGTTTCGATTTGGGTTTCGATTTCGAAATCGAAACCCAAATCGATTTCGATTTCGAAATTGAAACCCAATTTCGAAATCGAAATGGAAATAAAGAACAAGACGAATACGACTCACGTGATGGAGAAGACGACTATGAAGACGACGCAGGTGATGGCGAAAAAGACGAAGACGACGCAGGTGATGGCGATCTTGGTTACGCCTGGATGAATTTCCACGACGTGAGCCCTGACATCTTGTTCGCTGTCGACGAAGTCATCTTCGACCTCCGCGACGACTCGGAAGCCACTCGAGCTCTCGTCAATCGATACGTCGGCGTCTTCATTTGGCTGCTGTTTGGTTCAGCGGTGGTGATTGGTTCAGCGGTGCTCGGTGGTGCAGAGAAACGGAGGGGACCGAGGAGCCAAAAAAAGCCAAAACAAAAAAAAATAGAGAAAAAAAAGAGAAAAAAATGGTTTGGGAAAAAATATTTTGACCCCTTAGTTTAACTACAGATGGAAATAGACCCCACTAAATTAATAAGAATGAAATGACGCATGTACCCTTGGCCAAACGTCATGTGCTTGTCACGTGACTTTTTCCATCCAATTCCCTCAAATTTTACTAATGGAACCCGACCCAAACCCGACCTAAGGGCCAATTTGGAACAATTTTGAAATAGTGAGATCAAATGTGTCGAGTTTCAAATATTAGAGACCAATTGAACACTCTAGCCATCTTTTAGGGACCAAAAAGGTCTTTTTCCCAAAATCAACTCATTATCCATCTCCCTTCATCCGCAACAAACCAAATACCACCACCACTCTAACGAAGAACCACCACAACCACTCCAATGGAGAACCACCTACGGTCTCTCTCTCTTATCTCATTTGACCTCTCTCTCATTCTCTCATTCTCTCTCTCTCTCTCTCTCTATATATATATATATATATATATATATATATATATATATGTACATATACAAGACCCGGCCAAACGAGCAACGGAAGACTGTTTATACGAGTTCTTAATTTGCATATGAATTGGAGCCTCCGGCCACCCTCAACCATCCACCATGCCGGCCACGCCCATCCCCCCTCTCTCTCCCTATATTTCTCTCTCTATCTTTTGGGTGTGCATATTTCTTTACCACGCTTGTAATATCCACCACCGATCCATCTCCCAACCCACCCCTATCTCGCCTTCAGTTACATGGAATTGAAGTGCGTGGGAAGGAATAACAAGGGCGTGACCTAGGGGTTGACGTCGGTGATCGGGAGACGGAGGGAGATGGAGGACGCCATGGCGGTAGTTCCCCGGTTCATGTCTATCACGCGTGATCACATGGGAGGATGTACAGCTCCCGGTTCGAGAAACTCCGCGCGAGATCTCGCCGGTTCATTTCTTCAGCGTTTATGATAGCCACGATGGCTCTCAGGTACTCGAACATCATTCAAAACTCTATCTCCACTCCTATCTCCGGCGACCCCCCAACCCTGCTCTATCTCTAGCGACCCACCCACATCCCTGCTTGTAGACACGGCATTTTTGACCGCCTCGCAAAAAAATTATACTTTATTTTATAGTTACCTTTTTTTTTTTTTTTTATTTATTTATTTTGTTTTGATTGTACCGTATTTATGCGGTTTAATACTGCTAAATTAAGTTTTATTAATCTCTTAAGTAAATTAAATATTAGTAATTGATTTTTTATTTTTTTTTTATTTTGTAGATTTTTCGAAGTGGAATAAAAACGCGTTAATTCGGAACAAAATGGACAAGAAACAGACGAGAACGAGAGAGGCCTGGACCGAACGCGCGGGGGGGGGGGCTGCAAAAGGGTCGCTGGTGCGACCAGCTGGCCGCACATGCGGCCAGCAGGGGGGGTGTCCCCCCTGCTTTTGGGTGCACCGAAATTCGGTGCACCCACCCCTTTTTTTTAATATTTTCTTACCTTTTTTTGCACGCCTTTGTTCGGGAGAGTTCTCAGAAATTTCCTATAAATAGAAGAGGGCTCAGACCACTCAGGGGGGAGGATTTTGAGGGGAAGAAATTTTTTGAGAGGAATTTTTGTAAGGGAGAGGGGAAATCTGGAGAAAATTTTTGAAGAAAATAATATTATTTTCATTTTATTGTAATTTTGAAGAAGAAAAATCTCCAGGAAGGTGGTAAATTTTCATCCGTTGTAAATCTTACTCTTATTTTTTTAAGTTGTTATTATACTAATTTTTTTTTTTTTTGTAAATTAGATTTTTTTTTTCTTCTTCCTTTATTATTTATTTATTTATTTATTTGTTTATTACTTTTTATTTTCTTTTTATTTTTTTTATTTTTTTATTTTTTTGTTTTGAGTAAATAATACGAGGTGGAAAATTCTCAACCTTCAATTTGAATGGCTAAAATTTATAAGAGAATTATTCCCCTCGATGCGTGTGTGCGGGTGTTTTATTTAATTTGTATTAAATATAATGTGCTAACAATACGAGGTGGAAAATTCCCAACCTTCAATTTGAATGGCTAAAATTTAGAAGGGAATTACTCTCCTCGATGCGTGTGTACGGGTGTTTTATTTAATTTGTATTAAATATGATATGCTAACAATACGAGGTAGAAAATTCTCAACCTTCAATTTGAATGGCTAAAATTTAGAAGGGAATTACTCTCCTCGATGCGTGTGTGCGGGTGTTTTATTTAATTTGTATTAAATATAATGTGCTAACAATACGAGGTGGAAAATTCCCAACCTTCAATTTGAATGGCTAAAATTTAGAAGGAAATTATTCCCCTCGATGCGTGTGTGCGGGTGTTTTATTTAATTTGTATTAAATATAATGTGCTAACAATACGAGGTGAAAAATTCCCAACCTTCAAATTTGAATGGCTAAAATTTAGAAGGGAATTACTCTCCTCGATGCGTGTGTGCGGGTGTTTTATTTAATTTGTATTAAATATAATGTGCTAACAATACGAGGTGGAAAATTCTCATCCTTCAATTTGAATGGCTAAATTTAGAAGGGAATTACTCTCCTCGATGCGTATGTGCGGGTGTTTTATTTAATTTGTATTAAATACAATGTACTAACAATATGAGGTGGAAAATTCCCAACCTTCAATTTAAACGGCATAAATTTAGAAGGGAATTACTCTCCTCGATGCGTGTGTGAGGGTGTTTTATTTAATTTGTATTAAATATAATGTGCTAACAATACGAGGTGGAAAATTCCCAGCCTTCAATTTGAATGGCTAAATTTAGAAGGGAATTACTCTCCTCGATGCGTGTGTGCGGGTGTTTTATTTAATTTGTATTAAATATAATGTGCTAACAATACGAAGTGGAAAATTCCCAACCTTCAATTAGAACGGTCTAGGTTTAGAAAGGAGATCACTTCCCTCAATGTGTGTGTATGTGTATATGTGTATATAAGGAGGATTTAAAAATAAAATAAAAACATTCGGATTTAAATTCTAATTGGACTTAATCGGATAAGGTACCGTCTTTGGACGGGCGTCTTGGGGTGCTTGACACCTTCCCCGAGCGTAACTGACCCCCGAACTCTTTAAACGAATCTCTGGTTAGACCATATTATTTTTGGAGTCAAATTTTACTTAAGCCATATTTTTTTAAATTATTTTCAAAAAAGAAAAATATGGTGACCTAACACATCATTTAAACCCAATGCTAGGTGGCGACTCCTTTTTCTAAAACAGGCTTAAGTATATTTTAATGAGAAAATCGACGTTTTTAAAAACCCTTCTCGTTTTACCAACGCCAAGCATATATAAACATTATATCTATATTTTTTTTTGGTTTTCTCTGGAAAATCGGGGCGCGTTCAGCTGGCGACTCCACTGGGGATCGGCTGAGGGTCGAGCCCAATATGTCTGAATAAGTCCAACTAATCTAAAGTCCGAATGTTAAATTTTGTTTTATTTTTCCTCTCAATTCAGTAAATAAGTTGTGATTTTTTTTTTTATATCATTTATTTTTTATTTTTTATATATATATATATATTTTTATTTTTATTTTCCTTATTTCCTCTCAGGCCCTTATATCGTTGTAAATCCTCTGACAAAAACAAAACTGTCTTGTATCCATATTATCCCCTCAGGATTCTATGATACAAGACGAGAAAGGGATTTTTTGTACTTGATGGATTTATGACGTCTGGGGAAGTCCTAAAAAAAAAAAAAAAAAAAAGCACACCAAACAAGTTCAAAGTTTTCAATATCGGTAGGGAACGACAAAAAAAAAAATAATAAAAAAAAATTCATGTACCATCATTTGTTTTAATTAGTCGTTATCGAAATTGAAATCTTCAAATTAGAAAGGGCTTTAAGGCCACCTAAGACCCACGTGGACTAAAAAAATGATTTTTTTGTAGGTGAAAAAAGAAAAGGACAAGACAAAGAAAATTGGTCCCAGAAAAGCAAATCCAGTTCCCCCCTTTCGAAGTCCGATCTTTACACGCAGTCGAGCACAGACACATTCCAGGATGACATCAGAAAGCAATCCCGAATCTCCCTGAACGACCCAGATAGCTCAGATGCAGGAAACCATTGACAGGTTGATGGAAAGGATCAACGAACTTAGTCGACCTCAGGAGGTGCCTATTCCTCCGTCCAACGGGACTCCTGTGACTGAATCCCCAAATGAAAACCCTGCAAGTATCGGGATGGAGAACTCAGGGCCGAATCCGAACCACGTCGGCCCGAACTTTGCAGTACCGGTCTACTATGGACCTCAGATGGGCCCTCATCCTTTCGCCTATGGAGCTCCGACATATCCCATCCAGGGGCATGTCTATCAGGCCTCGCCAGAGGGCTCAGTCCCCGCCGCCCCGCAGATCCTCATTCACCCGGAGAGGGTCATTGCTCCACCAAACAATTCAAATGATAGCCAACCGGCCCCAGCCATTGAAACTGAAAACAAAGAAGAGAATGGCCCTCCACCGGCTTGGCTTCTGAAAATGGAGAAATTGGAAAAAACTATGGAAGAATGGCAAAAGGAGAAGCCGTCCAGGAAAGCGACGTACAAGGAGTTGTCAGCACCACCCGGGATTGTGTACCCAGAAAATTTCGTGGTTCCAGAATTCACAAAATATGATGGCACTGGCCCTCCAGAATGGCATGTCAGCATTTACAAAGAGGAGTTAGGAATTCATGCTCGGAACGAAGACCTTTGCCTAAAGATGTTTCGGAGATCGTTGAAAGGGCCGGCTCTCAACTGGTACATGACCCTGGAGCTATCACAGATTAAAACATTTGAAGATCTGGTAGAGGCCTTCTGTGAGCAATATGTGTACAATAGGGATGCCGCGCCAGACCGTAATACCCTCTACCAGATACTGAAAAGTAAAGACGAAAGTTTCCAGAGGTATACTGCTCGTTGGAGGGAAGAGGCTGCCAAAGTTGTCCCTAAGCTGAGCGAGGAGGCTCAGTTAGAGATATTCAAGTCAATTCAGTCACCGCCTTTCTATCGAGATCTCTCGAGCATAGCAGTGGTTTCTTTCGGCGATGCGATCAAACAGGCCGAGGTGACGGAAGAAGGAATAAGGAGCGAAAAAATTGAAGGGGCCTAATCCAATCTGACGAAAAAGTCAGCCCCGCCAAAGATGAAAGAAAATAAAGTAGCTGTTGTCGTTTCCCCTCGACAAACGCATTACCAGAACTACCCCCAAGCTTCTTGTCCCCAGAACTACCCGAACCAGAATGACCAATATCACAACTACCCTCCTCAAAATCGCCAAAACCAAAATTATCCTCAAAACCAACCCTATTCCCAAAGCCGCCCCCGCTATTACCAAAATGTACCTCCCCCTTATCAAAACTACATTCCCCAATATTACCCTCAAGTCTACCCAACACCCTCTTACCATACCTATCAACCACGCCCGAACACCCCACCTCAAATTCCTAACCACACTCCAAGGTCAGGAACCCAATACCACCAAGACCTTCTACCTCATGCTACTGGGAAAAATTTCCAGAACGACAATAGAGAGCTACAAGACCTTCCGGTCTCGATCACCGAGTTGTACCGGAATTGTTTGAAGCAGGGGATGCTGACGCCCATTCCATTCTACGAAGTTAAACCTGGGAGTAAAGCAGCTTCTTCAAATACTTTCTGTGAATACCACTCGGGAACCAGAGGACATGCGACTGAGCAATGCTTTCAGCTAAAAGACAAAATTCGGGAGTTTATACGGACCGGAGCCATCACGTTTCCTAAAAAACCTGAGGCCGGTACGCCAAATTGTCAGCAAAATCCGTTGCCTGAACACGCCTCCTCAAGAAGTGGCGTCAATCTAATTTTCACAGAGGAGGTCGAAGAAGAAGTTGATGTGATCGATATCAGTGGTGTTTATTTACACCCAGAGGTTCTCTACGGAGGGTTCGAATTACATCTAGAAAGGGTAGCCCAAAAACTGGAGAAATCTCTAGTTTTGTCTTTCCCAATCCGAAAGATGGTGGAAAATCTCAATAAGGTTCCGTGGAATTATGAGATCGTCGCTAAAACAGGAGAAGGAGAAGAATTGCCAATCTCCGTAGGAGAAACCGGTGGAATCACTCGGTCTGGAAGGGTGTATACGCCACAGGATTTGATCAGGATTCCTGTGAGGGAACCAAGAGGGGCCCTAAAAAAGCCAGTGTCAGAACTGGAGGCTCACGACTTCCTAAAGGCAATGAAGAATTCAGAATACAAGATAGTGGAGCAATTCAGCAGAGCACCGGCGCAAATCTCGATGCTCTCACTACTCCTATCCTCAGAAGTACATAGACAGGCACTGCTGAAAGTCCTAAATGAAGCCCACTTGCCTAGCACGATCTCTCCGGAAAAGTTTGTCACTCTGGTCGAGCAGGTCCTAGGATCTAACACCATCACTTTCACAGATGACGAGATGGACGATGATGGAACAGGTCACAACAAGCCTTTGAATATCACGGTCGAAAGCCATGGAATGTTCATAGCTCAGGTGCTGATTGACAATGGATCGGTACTAAATATCTGTCATTTGTCGACCTTGGAAGAAATGGGGATAGATCTATCACAGGTTCGATCGTCTAAGACGGTTATCTGAGCATTCGATGGGGCTAGGAGAGATAGCGTTGGAGAGATTGACCTGCCAATTGAAATTGGTCTAATACAGTTCAATGTGAAGTTCCAAGTGCTCGACATACCTGCTTCGTACAACCTATTGTTGGGGAGGCCATGGATCCATAACGCTGGGGCAGTGCCTTCATCTCTACATCAGAAAATCAAGTTTATCATTAATGACACACTGTACATGATCAGGGCTGATTCAGATATCATACCTTTCCATCAAGCGATAAGTCGGCATGTCCCGTTAACAGATGACGGAAAGGAGAAGGAGAAGATTGAAGCCTCCTATCACGTGTTCGACGTTGCGAATGCTACCTTTGTGAAGGAAGGAGGACACGAGATGACACCATCACTGTCTAACACTGTGGCCTTCGTTGCTAAATAAATGAAGTCTCGGGGTTGCATTCCCGGGAAAGGTTTGGGCAAGAATCTAGACGGAATTACAGAACCGATAGAAGTCAAGGAGAAGAAGGGGAGATTCGGATTGGGATACGAGCCAACAAAAGCAGACAGAGCGAAGTTCTTCCGGAAGAAAAGGGATGGATCCCCAGACAACCAGCCAATGAAAATTCCGCATATCCGGGTCACTTTCCCCTATCCAGCAGAAACCCTCAACAAAGGGAAGGAGACCGCAGGATTCAAGTTGCATCCTGAGAGAGTAATGATCAAGGAAGCTGTTAATGTAATCATGAGAGACGAGGCAGGGCCAAGTCATGGGTCTGGTATTCGAACCAAGGGAAAAGAAAAGCTGCAGAATTGGGATTCTTGTTCTCTCCCAATTCGCCAGGCGTTTCGGTAAACTTAGGGAGATTTTCTGTTGGTCATCCCTCCATCCACCTTGCCTTCTAGATGGAAAGGGATTTTGCTTTGTAATGGTTTTTTATATTTAATGAATGCAATTCTGTTTTATCCGACATATGGTTTAAATGTTTAAATTTTATGCTTTCAGGATGTCTAAAACACCAGTGTATGATGCATGCGATATAATTGAGCCAGAGTGCGATAAGTATGATTTCAATGCAGAACCAGACCATAACCCGATGGGAGTGGAAGCAGAAGATGACTCTTGCCAGCCAGACGATGGTGAGATCCGAAAAGCTTTCACGGAGTTCGAGAACAAGCCGATTCCCAGTAACGATGAGACCGAGTTGATAAACTTGGGGACCTCGGAAGAGTTGAAGGAAGTAAAGATTGGATCAGCCCTCATGACTCTAGAAAAGAAAGAGTTGACAACGCTCTTAATTTCCTACCAAGATATCTTTGCCTGGTCCTACGATGACATGGTAGGACTGGACAAGAGTATCGTGGCCCATAAGCTGCCGCTAAAGCCGAGGAGTGTACCAGTCAAACAAAAGTTGAGGAAACTGAGGCCCGCTGTCAGCCTCGAGGTCAAGGAGGAGATCGTGAAGCAATTCAATGCCCGAATTATTGAAGTCTGTAACTACAGTGAATGGCTCTCAAATGTCGTTCCCGTGCCAAAGTCCTCAGGAAAAATCAGAGTCTGCGTGGACTATCGTGATCTCAACCGGGCGAGTCCAAAAGATAATTTTCCACTGCTAAACATTCACATCATCATCGATAATACTGCGGGGCGAAAGCTCTATTCTTTCGCCGATGGGTTCTCTGGCTATAATCAGATTCTGATGGATGAGAAAGATCGAGAAAAGACAGCCTTCACTACCCCATGGGGAGTCTTTTGTTATAGGGCGATGCCTTTCGGTCTCAAAAACGCCGGGGCAACATACCAAAGAGCAATGACGACCCTCTTTCATGATATGATGCACAAGGAGATGGAGGTATATGTTGATGACATGATCGTTAAATCACAGGAGAACGAGGATCATCTCTGCCATTTGAAAAAGGTATTCGACAGACTTCGAAAGTACCAGCTCAAGCTCAATCCAGCAAAATGCGCGTTTGGGGTGGCTTCCGGAAAACTTCTTGGTTTCATGGTAAATCGCCATGGAATCGAGATTGATCCTGTAAAGACGAAGGCCATTCGTGAGATGCCGCCACCGAGAAATGAGAAAGAAATCCGAGGTTTTCTGGGGCGATTAAATTTCATAGCCCGATTCATCTTCCAACTCACTGCCACTTGTGAGCCAATCTTCAAGCTACTTCGAAAAGAAAGTGACGGGCGATGGAATGCAGATTGCCAGAATGCCTTGGAGAAAATTAAAGTCTATCTAACGAACCCTCCCGTTCTAGTGCCGCCTCGAGAGAAGGTTCCGTTATTACTATATTTGTCAGTTCTCGACTCCTCCATGGGAGCTATTCTTGGGCAACTCGATAAATCTGGAAAGAAGGAGCAAGCCATCTACTACCTCAGCAAGCGCTTCACGAAGTATGAGGAAAATTATACCTTGCTGGAGAGGACCTATTGTGCATTGGCTTGGTCCGCTCAAAGACTACGCCATTATATGCTCCCACTGACTATCTACTTGATAGCCAGGATGGATCCCTTAAAATACATCTTCGAGAAGCTGATTCTGTCAGGAAAAGTTACAAAATGGCAGATGCTGCTGACGGAGTTCGATATCATCTACAAGACCCAAAAGTCAGTGAAGGGCCAGGCGATAGCAGATCAGTTGGCTAGTTGTCCAGCTCAAACGGATAACCAGCCTCTTGAGACGCTATTCCCTGACGAGTCGATTCATGCGGTGGATGAAGAAAATGAGGAAACAGTCTGGAAAATGTATTTTGATGGAGCAGTGAACTCTCGAGGGGCTAGAATCGGAGCCGTTCTGGTTTCTCCGGGCAAACAGCATTATCCAGTGGCTTCCAAGTTGAAGTTCCAAAGCACAAATAATCGAGCTGAGTACGAAGCCTGTATTCTGGGACTCCAGCTGGCTGTCGATATGAAAATCAAAGAATTGCTAGTGTTCGGAGATTCTGAGCTGATAATCAATCAGGTGATGGATAAATATGCTACGAGAAATCCGACCTTGATAGCCTATAACAATCACCTCCTGGAGTTGTGCGAGCAATTTACAATAATAGAATTTGAAAGCATACCGAGGCTAAAAAATGACTTCGCCGATGCCTTAGCTACCTTGGCATCTATGATATCTATCACTCGAGAGGATGATGATATCATTCCGGTGGTGATCCGAGTTCAACGCCGACCGGCCCACTACTGCCAGCTTGAATCTGAGCCAGCCAAAGACCTGTGGTACCATGACATAAAGAACTTTCTGAAAAATCAGGAGTATCCGGAAGGGGCATCAAGTGTTGACCGGAAAACTCTCCGGAGGTTAGCAGGCCAATTCTTCCTAAGCGGGGAGACACTGTACAAACGCTCCCCTGACATGGGCCTGTTGAGATGTGTTGGAGTCGAAGAGGCCATCCAGTTGATGAAAGAGGTCCATGGTGGCATATGTGGACCTCACATGAGCGGCTCCATGCTTGCCAAGAAGATCTTGAGGACCGGTCATTTTTGGCTAACGATGGAAAGCGACTGCGTGCAGTTTGTTCGAAGATGCCATAAGTGTCAGATTCATGGTGATCAAATCCATGTCCCACCTTCGCACCTTCATTGCTTGGCGGCCCCATGGCCCTTCTCAATGTGGGGTATGGACGTTATTGGGGAAGTTACCCCTAAGGCGCCGAGTGGTCATCGCTTTATCCTGGTGGCGATTGATTATTTTTCCAAGTGGGTAGAAGCCGTTTCTTTAACCCGAGTGACTCAAAAGATAGTAGCTTGATTCATCAAAGAAAATATTGTGTCAAGATACGGTTTGCCGCAAACATTGATAACCGACAATGCTAAAAACCTGAAGGGTTCAGAAATACAGAAAATATGTCAGCAGTTCAAGATCGAGCACAAAAACTCAGCGCCTTACCGTCCAAAAATGAATGGAGCAGTGGAAGCCGCCAACAAAAATATAAAGAAAATTCTCCAGAAGATGATTGACAATTATAAAGAGTGGGATGATATGCTGTCATATGCTTTGATGGCTTACCGAACCTCGGTTCGGACCTCGACAGGGGCAACCCCCTATTCTCTGGTTTATGGCACAGAAGCGGTGATACCAGCCGAGGTGGAAATTCCATCTCTACGAGTGCTCATAGAGGCCGAGCTTGATGAAACTGAATGGGTACAACAACGGATGGACCAACTTTGTTTAATCGATGAAAAGCGGCTGACAGCGATATGTCACGGACAGTGTTACAGACAGAGGATTACTAGAGCTCATGATAAACGGGTATACCCTAGAGTCTTCAAGGTCGGTGAGTTAGTATTGAAGAAAATATTTCCTTTCCAAGATGAAGCTAAGGGTAAGTTCGCGCCAAATTGGGAAGGTCCTTTTGTTGTTCATAAGGCTTTGAGCGGTGGAACGTTGATTCTCCAGGAAATGGATGGTGATGTATTTCCCGAGCCCCTAAACTCGGATTCTGTAAAGAAATACTTTGCCTAATAAATGTCCTTATTTTCTAAGTAAGTTTATTTCAATTTGTGATTATCTGTTGCTTCCAAAAAAAAAATAAAAAAATATACGGCTCGAACATGGTGAAAACTCGAAAGGGCGCTATGAGAAAAATGTAGAGACCATGTCGCAAAAAAAAAAAAAAAGAACAGTTAGATCACTCCTAGGGGCATTTTTGGAATTCTCACTACGGTTGGCTTCCATTGACCGTAAAGACTTTTCTGTGTTTGGAACTTGATGGATTTGAGCAAGAGTTGGAATCTGTGAAAAGGAACATCGAATATGGCTCAAATTTGCATTGAAATCATACTTGTCAGACAATCCGGCTTGAAATCTCGCAGTCAACATATCTGGTGATAAAGATACCTGTTTGGGGTAAGATTTTACACGTTTTTCCCATATTTGGTTAAATCAGTTTTGCAGGATTTGAAAAATACAAAGCAAGCAGGAGTATGTGATTCTCCTAAAGCACTGAGGATGCCTAGTAGAAAAGAGAAAGTGAGAATCGACGGGTGTAGAGAAATAAAGGCTGATAGGGATGTTGTAAAAAAAAAATCAGACCCTGCCAACAACCCGGAGAAAACCTCCAGAAAGTACATCTCTAAGATTGACGGAAGGACGAGACGGAAAAATCTCCCGATACTGTCCCGTGACCCAAGAAAGTCAAGCGCCATCAAATGAGGGATTGCGACGGAAAAGGGGGGACGGAATTGCGAGTCGTAAAGAGTGATAAGTTTTTCAAACTAAATTTTCGTGTTACATGTGTTTTTTGTTCAATTACAGGGTTTTCAAAGGACATGGAAGCATGGATTTCTCTCTCACAAAGTCTTCTTACCTTCCGGTTGGACGGAATTGCGAGTCGTAAAGAGTGACAAGTTTTTCAAACTAAATTTTCGTGTTACATGTGTTTTTGTTCAATTACAGGCTTTTCAAAGGACATGGAAGCATGGATTTATCTCTCACAAAGACTTCTTACCTTCCGGTTCAAATTAGAAACTTTTTATTGCTGAAAGTTCCAAAGCTCTAAATGAGCGTCCAGGTATGCGTTTTGCCCTGAAAAGGGCGAAAAGTGAACTACGCCAAACTTGATCCTTGGCATAATACTAAGGTACGCAGGCAATCTATAAATGTTCAGTCATCTGAGAGTTCGGCTGGGGCACATTTATATCTTTGCTCTCTCATTCTGGCTCAGTCACAAGTTGGGGCATATTTTATACTCTTGAACTTTCTTTAAGCCCTTGGCCAAGAGGGCTGGGGCATGAATAATTTTTATTACTCTAAGCGATCCTCTAAACGGACACTTGTTCGTCATGAGTATCGTCATGAGTCATTTTTTATTACTCTAAACAATTCTCTAAATGGACACATGTTCGTCATGAGTACCATCATGAATTATTTTATTACTCTAAACGATCCTCTAAACAGACACGCGTTTGTCATGAGTATCGTCATGAGTCATTTTTTATTATTCTAAACGATCCTCTAAACAGACACGTGTTCGTCATGAGTATCGTCATGAGTCATTTTTATTTACTCTAAACAATCCTCTAAACGGACACGTGTTCGTCATGAGTATCGTCAGGAGTCATTTTTTTTACTCTAAACAATCTTCTAAACAGACACGTGTTCGTCATGAGTATCGTCAGGAGTCATTTTTTTTTACTCTAAACAATCCTCTAAACAGACACGTGTTCGTCATGAGTATCGTCAGGAGTCATTTTTTTATTACTCTAAACAATCCTCTAAACGGACATTTGTTTATCATAAACATCGTCATGAGTCATTCTCTTATTTTTCTAAATGGACACTTGTTCGTCATGAGTCTTCTTTTATTACTCTAAACTTACGCTTGTTCGTCATGAGTCATTTTATTTTATTTGTTCTATTATTAGAAAATAAACTAATAAATAAATAAAATAAAAATAGGACGATCAAAATGACGTGGTCTTTTATCTTTGTCAAGCAAGTGAACTTGCATGACAAAGAGGGGCAGCTGTAGACACGGCATTTTTGACCGCCTCGCAAAAAAATTATACTTTATTTTATAGTTACCTTTTTTTTTTTTTTTATTTATTTTGTTTTGATTGTACCGTATTTATGTGGTTTAATACTGCTAAATTAAGTTTTATTAATCTCTTAAGTAAATTAAATATTAGTAATTGATTTTTATTTTTTTTTTTGTTTTGTAGATTTTTCGAAGTGGAATAAAAACGCGTTAATTCGGAACAAAATGGACAAGAAACAGACGAGAACGAGAGAGGCCTGGACCGAACGCGCGGAGGGGGGGCTGCAAAAGGGTCGCTGGTGCGACCAGCTGGCCGCACATGCGGCCAGCAAGGGGGGTGTCCCCCCTGCTTTTGGGTGCACCGAAATTCGGTGCACCCAAAAGCTGGTGGGTGCACCGAAATTCGGTGCACCCACCCCTTTTTTTTAATATTTTCTTACATTTTTTCGCACGCCTTTGTTCGGGAGAGTTCTCAGAAATTTCCTATAAATAGAAGAGGGCTCAGACCACTCAGGGGGGAGAATTTTGAGGGGAAGAAATTTTTTGAGAGGAATTTTTGTAAGGGAGAGGGGAAATCTGGAGAAAATTTTTGAAGAAAATAATATTATTTTCATTTTATTGTAATTTTGAAGAAGAAAAATCTCCAAGAAGGTGGTAAATTTTCATCCGTTGTAAATCTTACTCTTATTTTTTTAAGTTGTTATTATACTAATTTTTTTTTTTTTGTAAATTAGATTTTTTTTTTCTTCTTCCTTTATTATTTATTTATTTATTTATTTGTTTATTACTTTTTATTTTCTTTTTATTTTTTTTATTTTTTTATTTTTTTGTTTTGAGTAAATAATACGAGGTGGAAAATTCTCAACCTTCAATTTGAATGGCTAAAATTTAGAAGGGAATTATTCCCCTCGATGCGTGTGTGCGGGTGTTTTATTTAATTTGTATTAAATATAATGTGCTAACAATACGAGGTGAAAAATTTCCAACCTTCAATTTGAATGGCTAAAATTTAGAAGGGAATTACTCTCCTCGATGCGTGTGTACGGGTGTTTTATTTAATTTGTATTAAATATGATATGCTAACAATACGATGTGGAAAATTCCCAACCTTCAATTTGAATGGCTAAAATTTAGAAGGGAATTACTCTCCTCGATGCGTGTGTGCGGGTGTTTTATTTAATTTGTATTAAATATAATGTGCTAACAATACGAGGTGAAAAATTCCCAACCTTCAATTTGAATGGCTAAAATTTAGAAGGGAATTACTCTCCTCGATGCGTGTGTGCGGGTGTTTTATTTAATTTGTATTAAATATAATGTGCTAACAATACGAGGTGAAAAATTCCCAACCTTCAAATTTGAATGGCTAAAATTTAGAAGGGAATTACTCTCCTCGATGCGTGTGTGCGGGTGTTTTATTTAATTTGTATTAAATATAATGTGCTAACAATACGAGGTGGAAAATTCCCAGCCTTCAATTTGAATGGCTAAATTTAGAAGGGAATTACTCTCCTCGATGCGTATGTGCGGGTGTTTTATTTAATTTGTATTAAATACAATGTACTAACAATATGAGGTGGAAAATTCCCAACCTTCAATTTGAACGGCATAAATTTAGAAGGGAATTACTCTCCTCGATGCGTGTGTGAGGGTGTTTTATTTAGTTTGTATTAAATATAATGTGCTAACAATACGAGGTGGAAAATTCCCAACCTTCAATTTGAATGGCTAAATTTAGAAGGGAATTACTCTCCTCGATGCGTGTGTGTGGGTGTTTTATTTAATTTGTATTAAATATAATGTGCTAACAATACGAGGTGGAAAATTCCCAACCTTCAATCAGAACGGTCTAGGTTTAGAAGGGAGATCACTTCCCTCAATGTGTGTGTATGTGTATATGTGTATATAAGGAGGATTTAAAAATAAAATAAAAACATTCGGATTTAAATTCTAATTGGACTTAATCGGATAAGGTACCGTCTTTGGACGGGCGTCTTGGGGTGCTTGACACCTTCCCCGAGCGTAACTGACCCCCGAACTCTTTAAACGAATCTCTGGTTAGACCATATTATTTTTGGAGTCAAATTTTACTTAAGCCACATTTTTTTAAATTATTTTCAAAAAAGAAAAATATAGTGACCTAGCACATCATTTAAACCCAATGCTAGGTAGCGACTCCTTTTTTTAAAGCAGGCTTAATTATATTTTAATGAGAAAATCGACTTTTTTAAAAACCTTTCTCGTTTTACCAGCGCCAAGCATATATAAACATTATATCTATATTTTTTTTTGGTTTTCTCTGAAAAATCGGGGCGCGTTCACTGCTCCATCTTGATCAATATCTCCAACGGCTACCACTGTCACTGCCGATACAACCGACCACCACACACCCATCATTTCCAAGAAACAGGTAACCCCCATTGTAATTCAGCCTCATTGTAATTCAGAGAGAGAAAATGACAAAGGCGCCAACTCTATAAATCTAGGATACAACAAGTGCACCACCTTGGGTGCCGAGATCATCAGAACTGTAGGGGTTGCGGTGGTGGTTGCTCGATTTGCGTCGCCGGAACAGGGAGGAGGTGGGGGTGCAGTGGGGAAATCGTGAAGTTGAGCAGAGAGGAGGTGGGGTTTTAGGATGGGTAAATATATTTTTGACCCTTATGTTTAGCCAAATATTTAAATAGACCCTATTAAATTAGTTAGATTAAAAACACATTTACTCCTTTTTTAACATGAAATGACCAAAATACCTTTACTTTCAAGTTGATCGTTAACGTTGATATAACAGAAGGGTCAATTTGGAACAAAAATGAAATGTAAAGAACCAAATGTGTCATTTTTCAAATACCAAGGGCCAATTGAACACTAAAACCATTTGTCAGGAATCAAAAAGGTCATTATCCCCCATATAATTAACATTATATGTAACAAATATTTTAGACACAAGTTAGATATATGTAACTGCGAGAGTGCAGCTGTGTGTATTGGGTCTTCCGTTTGTTTTTAATGCACGGGATTAAAACACTAGTTGCAATTGAACAAAATATTTTTTTAAAATTAAGGATAAAATAAGGGACCTACCACCTAAGTAAAAAGAAAATTAACATATATTTTTTTTTAATTGTTTAATGTGTCTCTCAATAAAATTGTCACAATGCAACTTTAGAAATATTAAAATAGATAAAAGATATGATATTTTACTTGTTTGTAAATATACAATAAATTTAATAAATAAAAAGTTGTCACCTTTCGCACAATTAGTTTAATTATTGTTTGATTTCAGATATGTTAGTCCATAAAACTTGCTAACATATAAAAAGAGGGGAATCCGAGCCGAGTGTCTATGGAACTAGAAAATCAAGTATCTAACCTATACGTCAATACCTGTACAAAGACTGTCCAGGATATCCCCCAATAAAATCTCTCGTGAAAATCAGTAACAACTCGAGCAAATATGAGTTGCAGCAATGAAGTAATTACATCACCTAAGTCTTAAATGTAGGTGAGGTGGATATTATTTTGGGAGGAGGAGAGGGAGGGCTTATGCAGATACCAAAACAGACGAAGCAAGATAATCAACACCTAATCTCAACTACTTAGCGCTTAATAACCAAAACAGACGAAGCAAGATGATCAACAACTAATCTCAACTGCTTAGCGCTTAATAACGCAATGCTATTAATTATTTTTTCTCATAACTTAAAATTTATTTTATTATTTTATTTATTTGTATTAGTTTTCAATGTCTATATATGTTATTTACCATTTGATCCCTTGGTATGTTGGATTTAATAGATTAGAGGGTTATTTGCATAATTTAGCAATTTTTGTGCATCTCAAGTGATTTTATTAGGGATAATTAGACATTAATCCCAAAATAACATATATAATTTTAAAAAAAATTCGTTTAAAATATAAGTTTTAATTTAGTCCCTTAAATTAGATTTTGATCCCGCATGTGCAGGCATTGTAGGGATTGTAGAGATAATTTTAGTGAGTAAATTTGTGTTACAGTGAATATTAGTTACAACTTAATAATTAACATGTATTCGTGTAATATTTGTGACATTTACCAAATAATATTAGTTACGTATATTTGTGTAAATTTAGTTACATGTTACAAATTGCATATTTTATGTAATATTTGTTACATTTAATAAATTTTTATACGCAAATTAGTTACATATAATTACGCGAGTACAGACGCGTGTATTTGGTTTCTGCCTTTTTATAACAGGTGAGATTAAAATACAAGTTACTTACGCCTCTGAGACTTTTTAAAAATTAAGGGCAAACTAAGGAACTTACCACCGAATGACCCATTTTATTATTGATAATAGTCATTTAAATTAAGATCAAGGAATTAAAATGTTAACAATTTGCAAATAAATTATAAGAGGGTTATATAAAAAAGTTCAAGAAGTTGGAGGGTGAAGAGTGTAATTTAGCCACGGGAGCAAACCGGATAATATCATAGCAACGGCGGTTGTGGGTAGCGTAATGAATCAGCTTCAGAGTTCAGAGGAAACTGTGGAATATCATCACCCACTCTTTTCCGGCGCCGGAGGTCTTAGGATTCGGAAGCTCCAATTCAAATGCAACACTAAGCAAATCAAATGTTGCTACATTCCTGCAACCACAAACACGCAATCTCCCCCCAAACTCTCCCAAATCCAATAATCTCAATTCCCTCCACATTCTTCTTCCCTATTCCGCTCTCGCGATACCCTAAATTTCATCCCCGATTGAACCTCCGTCGAACATCAGTTGCTGCCACCGCCGATGCAGAAATCCTGTCTAAATCCGCCATCCAAAGAATCGCCGAGAAGCTTCGCAGTCTCGGTTACGTCAGCGACGACGACGACAAAGAAAACGCAGCTGGAACTCCAGATACCAGTGCAAAATCCACATCCCCAGGTCAGATATTCGTTCCTTTACCGAAAAAATTACCTAAATACCGGGTCGGGCACACTCTTGACCAGAGTTGGAGCACGCCGGAGAATCCTGCACCGGGACATGGGACGGGGAATGCAA